>LUCM01007019.1:14973-187089 GCA_008360955.1 Fasciolopsis buskii
CACCATCACCACCACCACCACCACCACCACCACCACCACCACCACCACCACCACCACCACCACCACCATCCCCACCACCACCACCACCATCACCACCATCATCCCCACCACCACCAGCATCACCACCACCACCACCACCACCACCACCACCAACAACAACAACAACAACATCAGCAGCAGCAGCATCAACAACAAGAACAACAACAAAAAAACGGCAGCGACATCCATAGCATTAGCGACAACAACAACTGCAACAAACAGTACAGAGAAACAGTAACAGCGATGGCAGGAACAATCACAAGGACAAGAACAGCAGCAACGGTAAGAAAACACTGCCGACACCAAACCCAAGTACGGAATAAAAGAACTCCGTTACTGAACAGATTGCTCACCTCCCTCGCCTTACCCTTTTCGCCTACGATGTTACTGGTTTTTGCGTGCAAGTACCCGTAGCAAATTTAACAGTCCAGTCTATGTGATCTGAGCCAATGGTTTAGGACTTTGTTTTTTCTTTCTGAAAATGCAGTAGATAAATCCTTTTCTTCGTGATCAAGGCGAATTATACCATTCATCAAAATGACTCAACAGTAACCGATATCGAAAATCACAATCACTGTAGTGTTTGAGAATCCAACTTAAAAATCAGGTCCACATATGTCTTTTGGACTTTGTACTAGAGTTCATTGTTAACTATAATCTTTCTGGTTGAAACTTATTCCTGTCCATCGAAAGGCAATGTGCAGTATCGTCCGTCTATTCCCTACAAGCTTTATCCGCGGTGGGATATAACTTTTTTCATCCAGACTACTTCCATTTGTGAAACTGCTAGTGGGTGCTATCTTCGGTAATCGCCACAAGGTTCTCATTTCAATTTCATTCGCGTTTAGCTGTAGGTCGCCTGAAAAATCAATAACCTTATGGATGCAAATCGAAGCAACCTAAGCAAAGTGGATCTAGACTTCCTAACCACACTGTGAATTGCAAAAATCAATGAATCGACGGGAGAAAAGTCAAATATCAGGCGTAAAAATAAAATGTACGATTGCAATCAATTTGCGTGCTGCTACTCCATCTACGGGTCCGCTTTTTTGCTTTAGAGTAATATATCATGGATGCAACGCAAGACTGAATACACGACTGAAAATGTGAATCGAAGGATTAGGAACCACCGAAATCCAAGCACGCATGACAAGGGGAACCACATCAGTTCCGAATATCCGTTACTGAGAAGTCCAGACACAACATGACACACTATATATAAATATTTTTGCACTGAACAGAATACAGGAAGGTTTGCCGGCATATCTTTAGGTGCGTACAATGGACTGTATAGCGTTTGTCCTAAAATTTAGCTGGTAAGGCCAAAAAAATGATTGGTAATGGCAGGCAAAATAAGAACTATTCAATTTCGCTCAAGTGTTGCTTTCAACTTTGGTTCAAAGCATCTTCACGAAGAAACATTACAGGTGGATCGATAATGGATAAGAACAAGAACAAATTAGTTCGGGATGGAAGTGTTGTTTGCTTGTATTTGACTGCCCTGGTTAAACCGCGACAATTAAAAAGTTGACGATGGTAACTTTATCTAATTATCACAAAACTTTGAACTTGCGCTTGCCAGAAATTTTATCTAGCGTTTTGTGCAAAAAGCGCTCCGAAGGCCCTGGCTTATTAGCTCGTACGTTTGTTTAACGAAATACGAACGCACGGTTTTGCCTGTCGTTAGTTAACACTGTGAATTTTACAAATATATGGCTCTCGGCATTTGGTGGAATCCCGCAGTCGTGGACAAGGTTGTGTCCTAAAATACCGCTAAAAAGAGTCTTGATCAAAGTGCGTAATACACTTAGAAGAATTAAACCGGATCATCCTTACCCTCTTATTTTAAATGGAATTATCATCCTTCCTGTCAATGCCAAAACATATGCTTATTCTCATGGCTACCTGAGGAACAGTTCGTTAAAATGACATTATTTCTATAATGAAGACTAAATTATTCAACTTGCATTTGTTTGAAAGATTATTAAATGATCTATGTATTAGGACTCTGTGCACATTTTGTCGCCTAATAAGGAGTGGTCGATATTACCATTAGTTAAAAAAAAATGGTAACTGATCTAGCATGAGTCAGTAAATGTAGTAATTAACATTGCGGAGTTAAGTCGGAAGCAGCATCACGTTGCTCTTCCTTGGTTACAGAATGAGAAGAAGGAAAAGAACCTTAAGTCCTCTCTCAGTTTTTGTTTACCCGTTTCTCAGTGGTCGGTTTCAAGTCGCCCAGTTTCTCTCGTAATTATTTTCAATTAAACTGAAGTGTCCTGATGGACATGACAATGTGGGGGTAAAAATTAGCATTGAGAGAGGACTCATTTGTGAACTGCCGTGAGCAGCTTTATCACATAATCACACTGTCTACTCACTCACAATCGAGTGTTCTATATGGGCGATAAAGTGCATCGATCCACTGTTTAGTCTGAAAAAAATGATCGTTCTTAAGAGGTCAGAAGTACTGATTTTTTCTTCATATACTGGCGCACTCGATGTAGGTGACACGGCTAGATTGCTCAATAGGTGCGATTGTTTCGGCTGTCATTTTTTGTCTGTTGAGGGGTGATAAATTGAATGTTGCCATTTATTTGTTTGGCTCAATGTTGTTTTGCAATTAACACTGGAGAGAAAACGAATTTACCTTAATTCCGTCGACTAGACCACAGTCACGTGGACTTCTGAAAGCATAGTTTTTCTTTCTTTAATAGATTTTGTTGTTTCGCTCAGACGTGGATTAAAAGCGAACTTTTGTGATCCGTTTATCCGACTCAGATAAATGTTTCTGGTAATTTCATTATCGCCGATCCTAACAAAAATGATTTTGCACCTTAAGTCCGCTGGTGAATTATTACAAAGATCTTGGTTATTTATAGTGAAATGATCAAATGTGTAATTTTCAAATTGCAGGTCTCTTTTCGGTTCGAGATTCGAAATAGAGGCAATAACTGTGGTCAAAAAGAGACAACCCACGAGGATATTCTCATGCTTGTTGACATGGTCTCATTTTGAGTTGGTCCTGGCATTAGCATTTACGTTTTCTCAAAAAGTATTCACCCAGTAAGCTTTACACACCCAAAGCGATGGTGGTCGTTGGTCATTAGCTATGAGGATGGAAAGCAGAATTTGGAAGACTAGTCGAATCAATACTGTACAAGTTAGTAATTTTCCAAGTCACGATAGAGCAAAAGTTCAGTGATACTGATAACCCCTTACAACCACCGATATTGAGGCAGCTGTCAGATTACTCACGAGTGACGAGACCATGAGAAGGACTAGAAGCAAGGATCTTTTGGTTATTTGTTAGGAGGGGATCGATAATTTAATACCGGCAGAAATGAAAGTCAGACCATTTAATTGTGATTAATTAGAGAGAAGACCGAAATATGGGGATATTTTTCTAATTAAGCTGACGTTACATCCCACATGGTATAGAGATAAGATCTAGCAACAAAAAGAACGTAAGAGCTTTGGTTTTGATTTGGCTATTAGCATTAGTGATACATATACCGTCATCAGTAAAACGTTTGTCTTTTCGAAGCATGTGGTTATGAGAAAGTGCAAATTCGTTAGACCCCTCCCCAAAATAAACAGCAATCGTACAGCATCAGTAACTTGTATGCAATTTGCACCTTTTTTTACTCTCATTAGAATGAAACAAAGTAAGCCTTTCTTGCTTTTAAATGACTGAGTAATAAATTTGCGATATGGTGGGTTATGTTTGTAAGAAACTCCAGTCTCGGTTGCCATGGCCAAACCTTTTCAGGGCAGTTTCACTTCGGTTGTTCAAAAAAAATTTCCGTATAAAAATCAAACAAAAACCTATTTTTGGAAATACAAAAGATCTTTTGTCTCGCATTTATTGGTAAATTTATTGTGTCAGCTTTTTGCTAGTGAGATGGGGTCCTTTGTTTTAGATAATGGATATCACACTTAAGTTTTTACTTCGTAAGGTCGACTATGCGATGCCGGATCGATAGGGCAATCAGTCGTTTACCGGGTAATCAGTCCGATCACTGAACCAGTATAGGTAAAAATAACCTAACCCCAAGTAGACAAACCCACGTCCAGCCTCGTGGTATCATTAGCTTGATGGTGAATAGCAAGTAAATGTTCGTGTTGTTGTTGCGAAATGACTCTGACAAAAGATACATGCAATAGCTTCCTATAGGAAATATGTGAATCCTAGTAATAATTTTTGGTCATTTTGTGCGCCAATCAGGAATGGAATCCAACCTGAGCCGATGCTTGTTCAACGGTTCGGTTACAAGGCTATTCCAAACTGTTGTCAAACATGAGAAGCGACTTTTGTGTGGGCAAGAACCGGTGGCCGAGGGCTCGATATCATTTTGCATTGAAAGTCAAACGTGGCCAGCTAATGGCTCACTTATTTCTCTTTCTTCGCCACAAACCTGCTTCTTACTAGGGTTTGGCGTGTTTAGATATAAGGAGCAAAAAGACGGAATTATTGGGAGTCTACAATGAAGCATAAAACCTAACCGGATTCAAAGTAGAGGCCTAAAGCTTGCCCATATGTAAAGAAGCACAGTTTAAACCCAAGTAGTTTTTACTATCCAGTTTGCAGACTTTTCTTCATGTAAGAAATAATATTATTCAAATAAGTTATTACTTATTTTCCATAAACTTTCGTTGGAATGAACTACAGCGGTTCTCCTAGGTACAAATATTGCCGAGATCAAACGAAGTGGTTTCTCCCGCGGAACCACACGGTTTGAAATGGTTTTGTTCGGCGAAACTGAAATTGTAACTTGGACAATTTGCTCTTTTGAGGGTCGGGACAGCAGTCCAGCTTCAAGCTGTTGTGAATGAGGAGATCCGATGATGTATTCACCATAGACCCTGGGTGTTCATTCATAATAAAAAAGTCATTGGTTCAATGCTTTGTATAGGTTTGATGGCTTTCAGTCAGATACTGCTCAGGCGGAGGCCTGAAAAGAGTATAGGTAACCTACCTGAAATAGACAACAACAGAAAATGCTGCAGAAGCAAGATCCACTGAATGCACAACTGAGCTTGTAATGCATGGTAATAAAAATCAGACAGGCCAGGATTTTGTGCCCGTCTATTACCTGGAATTCAAATTAAATATTGGATGATGAAAAAATTTTTCTTTCGGTTGAAAAGTTGTTGTTGGGACGCAAAACATCTCGCTTAAGTGTAACTTGTCGTTAAAGCTTGCATTATCAAAAATTAAGATTCAGATATTTAACCACTATGATGAACAGTGCAACCATTTAAGACAAACCGTCGAATAAACAGAAAACATATCCATCCAGGTTATTGTGGTTCGATGAGATGTGAAAAATCAAATCATCGTGGAAAACCTTCTAATATTCACAAATGTCCCTGTGGAGGTTTATTCCTGATACAACGCTACAAATCTATGGACAAGACCGTTGGTGATATTGCCTTCTTCTCCTAATAAAGCAATTCGATATTGGGACAGTACCTTAGATTCCATTTCATCAAAATTGGCGAAGATGATTTAAAACCACTGGGCATTTTCAATAACTAGTTTATTGAGAATGGAGCAATATCATAGAGACCTTGTTTTCTGAGGCCTTTCTGATCCGGTAGATGCACTTCCGTTCATAACGGAAGGAGGGAAGAATGATGTCTTAGTATGTCAGACTTTGAAATTAGTTAATCAGTACGCAATCGAAATCTTTGAGTGACTGTTTTCTTTCTGAGTGGAATTTTCTAGGACGGTGAATTTTACTAATCGGCTACTCATGGAATTTCATTCTCACGCATCTATTGGAGGAAACCAGTACCTTAATTATAGATCGAGGATTGGAAGGATGTGTTTACGGACCCGTCTAAAGGGAGATTACAGAGGCAGATAAGTGACTAGAACACTGGGAAACAGGCTTGCCAAACATTTCTTGCCGTCTCTTTTTGCGCTCATTTTTACTGGACGGTCCATCTTATAAGTGAACGTCAAAAACGTGTTGCTTGCCTCTACTTCTATGGTCATGTTTTCGGCAAGTTATGTAAGTAGAATATCAGTAGGTTACCTCAACTACTCAGGAAACACAAATTTACATGGTTTGACAAGTGGGCGAGGCGGGTAATATTCAGCAATATGGTTGCACACCTGGCATATTTGAACCATCACATGTGCCACGAAACTTTCAAATTTATATATTTGATACCACCGAACCCATTCAAAGCTGTTCGTTTACGAAACCAATGTTTTAACACTATTCAGTTCGTCCTTTTTTCCATAAAGCTATTTGTCAAATCTCTTCCTACCATGCTGTGATGATACTATTTCACAAAAGGAACGCTACCATGTCTGGTGGCCCTTCGGCCAGAAGCACAAAGTGACTAAATCTGCACATTCACCACAGAGTTCCATCTTTCTTTTTCCTTCGCATCCCGTTTGAAAATCACAACCTGTGAAATCTCACTCCTTTCTAAACATTATGATTACCTGCCTACCGGTCAATGTTTTTTGCATATTCGGACATTATTCAGGAAATTCATTCGCTGAGGATTTTATTTATGTCACATCTACAGGGCACACGGATATCGCGCACACCGTCTGACGACGGAAGCCTGTCACGCGACGTATGCGACCATTTTTTTACACACCGAACGTTGTCCGGTTCACACGTGGTGAATGTCAGATGTGAATCTCATGCATACTACAACACGGAATGAAAAAAACGGACGCCTAAAATAAACTGACTTTGACATGAAAACAGCCAACTCCGCAACCCGTTTGAGATAGATTTTGTTGGACAACTTATCTTGTTTCTATTTTTAGTTGTACAGAATCAACAAATCACAATATCCACAGTAATTCTCACTGTTTGAGGCTCAAACCAAGCAAATTAATTTTCGAGCAACGCCATAAAACTCGGTTAGCAACACTATCACCTGGGGTACACAATGATCTGCCTTACTCTCAATGGAATAGACGGTGACCAATTCAATCCTATATTTGACGATTATGTTTTACTTTTACAGTATATGAACCCTAGAAAACCAGGGCACGATAAGTCCTAGGTTGGTGTCAGTCTTCGGAAGGGAAAACAAATGGAACTGGAATCCGTGATTGGAAAATCAACCTGGAAAATTAAGTTTCATATCGTGAGAAATATAAACATACTGATGCGGCCGACAATGAAGTCCATGAACCTGAATTGCTGATGGGATGCTACTTCTGCCTCGACGAAATTTGTCAATTTAATCCAAATATTCCGTGGGACTTACTGCAATCTATTTCTTAATCAGTTTTACACATTTATTACGGCAGCTTTGACCATGCTTTGGCAGTATTACTGCGTGGGCCTCATATATCATTTCGAACCATAATTCCGGAAAAATCGGAAAATAATTTCCAATTAATTTCGTTGGTGAATCCTCGCTCACTAAGTTTAAGTGCGACCAAAAACGATTGCAATGCGTTCAGCAATTTTTAATGCACAGCAAAATGACTACATCGAAAAGTAGTGGCTGAGTATCCAACGTCATCATACGGCAATCATTTTGAAGTGGATAATCGTGTAAACATCCATTCATGTGCACTGGCTTAAAAAGGTGGTCAACAAATTGAGACCAGCGAGATTTATCACTAACATGCCTGAACAATATGTTCTAATGGAACAACACGATTGATTCGGTGGCTTAAATCATTCGTCGACTCATTATGAGCAACTTGAAAATTCACATAATTTGAATTGATTATTAGAGTCGATTAAATAACAAAACGTAAATTGCAACTCATCTGCTTAAATGTCTGAGTAAGTAGGACGATATTTGAAATACTTCCAGTGCTTCGAATTTCTTAATATTTCAATCATTTTTACTTCTTTCTTGCGTTGGCGAGACCCTGAGCCCACAGGTAAGGGCAAAAAAATTGTCGAGGTTGGATATGGGGTCGCGAGATATGTTCACTGTGAATACTGTATTAAAAATAAACAAGGCAATTAAAGAAGCCCGTAAAACAGCTTGGAAGAGTTCAGTTGGTTTAGAAATGGAATCAGATCCAATAATTTCCGGTTAACATTATTGACGCTCTGCGAAAGTTATTTGAATAATATCCCTGTTGTTCATTTTTTTATTAAATCATGAGCGATAACTTTGAGTTCCTCACGTCTTGAATGGTATAACTAGAGTTCAATTAAGATCAAATCGAGTGAGATCCAGATCGCTTTTTCAGTGCTTGTTTGCGGACGTATTCAGAAGAAGGTCGCTTTTTATTGCATGAGAATGATTTGGCGGAACCAGTAAAATGAAATTAAGAAAGGATGACATTTCTTTTCCGAGGAGTTATCATCAGTTTACTCCTTAATTCCTTGTAACACTTCACAATTTGTAGATATGAATGCAATAAAAATTCGGTAGGGGAGTAGTTGGTAAGTACTATTCGTGTTGCACCGGTGCATTCAGTAAAAAAACTATTTTGCGGTTGCCTATTGTGTCCAATGTTCAATTAACAAGAGCTTAAATATAAGACAATACAAAGGGGACTAAAGAGCAGCGCATGTCCACTGCCTCCGCACGGGATTCAAAGCTGGAATGATCGACTGTGAGTCGAAGATCTTAGTTTTATGTTAACCGGGCATGCTTACAACGGCTTACTCCATGCCAAAGATTGAACAGATGTAGAATGATGCTACAGTTAGATGGATATACGAAATGCATGAAAGATCATCGAAAAATCGCGAAAAATCTCCCACCACTGACAGCAAACAAATTGCGAGGCAGTAGGGTCTTGCATCAGAATTTCCAGAAGCCAGATGGAAATTTCGCCGTGGTAAAGTAAATGTTCTTACTGCCAACATGAGCTATATTCATGAAAGCAACAACAATTAAAGTACATATATATTAATTAGTTAATGTACCAAGCAAAATTTAAAACCTTCCAAAAAAAGCTTACGAAATTTAATTTCGACGGATATGATAAAATCCTTATTGGCCCTGCTCTGTGGACAGGACCAAACGAAGGGATGGACACCACACACGACGCAGCACCTCCAATGTACTTCACCAACTGAATGACGGGGACATGTAGAAAGATTTTTGACACCTCGCTTATAGATTATTCGTTACCCGCCCAAATTAATTGAAAATATGGCATTCACAGTGCTAGAAATTTGCAGAGCAGATTTTCTGCTGACGTCAATCCATATCTATCAGGTGTAATTCGTGAATATGATGGGCGACAAAATGTGTGTGATGCTACGTGCGAAATGCCAGTTTACTGTGGTGAATGTCATGTGACTACGCGATTGGCATAGAATTCGCAAGCACCGATCGGTGCGTCCTCGATAATAAAAGGTGATAAATCTTTATCACATGATTCTTTGCATTTATTTTAAATATCAGTCCTTTCGGTTGAGGCGAAAATAGAATTTCAGCACCTCTAGTTTTTGCTTTTCGGCTGCTTCTTCAGTTTTGCTGAGTTTCAAATTGAATGCAAGATCCATAGTTGATGATAACGGACACCAGTACCCTGCTGCTACTGGTTTCCAGGCTGATTTTTAAGGATGAACTTGGAGACAAAACAATATCTTTCTCGACAGCTGACTTTAGTCGTCATTCCCGTTTTCCTTCTGTTTTTCTTCGACTCTTTTCTCCAGTTGTTATCATGGAAGCAAATTAGCATACTGCAAGGATCCGGTGCGTGGTTATTTGGCACTTTTCGGCTTTTGCTCAACATGTGAAAATAAAGTAAAGCAAAAAACTCAGATGATCACGGACTTTCCGTCCATAACATAAGTGTTTTCTTTATTTTTAGTCAGTTTTGGATTAAATAAACCAGATGCAGTTAATAATCAAACTTTACTCAATTGATCGACATGTCAGGACGGTTTATTCATTGATGAAACCTTTCAAATTAACCTTTGTGAAAAATCTAGATGAAATGAAACTTCAAAAAATACTGAAATGCTTTAGGTGGCCTATGGGGCGAGGTTGTATTTACCACGCACCCAGAATTCATTGCCGAGAGTCACAATAGAATATGGGACTTTACGATTGCCAGACAGACGATACAAATAGTAAAACACCTAAGCTCTGTTCTTGACAGTTGTTTTGATTGCGTCTCGGGAAACTGTGTGTGCAAATCACAAATCAGAGACTGCATTAGAACACTAAAGTAAAACTAACTAATGACCACTAATTTGGATCGCATTTTGTCATTTGGTAGCACATTTGAAAAGTCAGCTTTTGAATGACTAATGATGTCACCTATATTCCACTCAGCGAAAGACAGTCCTACATCAAATCCCGAGTTTAACTCTAGATTCATAATCCAAACTCTGTTTTCCTTCGTTATTGGAATCTATTTGAAAATGTTTCGTTGAAAAATATCATGCAGTAACATCAGTTGCTCAATGGTCATCTGGTCCACCTGATTATACACGTGGGTCGGGAGCATTATAGGAGATTGGTTAGCTGCATATTATCCAGAGATTTGATCTACATCGAGTTCTTAACTTTCTCCTCCGGTGGTTTTGTCACAGCAGACCAGATGTCACGTTCCTGCGTACCTTTCTTTCCTGCTGCCTGACTTTTGCGGCACAACAGGAGGGATTTGACATTTTGCGCTAGTCCCGTTTGTTTGGGAGGTATAGTTTTGCGCGAGCCCAATTTTTCGAGATGGTAGATCATTGCATGAACTTCAGAGGCAACATCGTGGAAGATGGAGCAAAACTGACCACCCGTCTGCCAAACATTCCCTAGGTCACACCTGTGACCCGAAAGAGAATAGTTCGATATTAAAAAGTGTCAGTCTAAGCACTGATCTGATATTGGCGTCAAATTCAAAGGCACTTTTCCGGCTGTGCATTTAACCGTTGGTATTTTCGTCGATCGAAGCGCAATTTTAATTATCCCCAGGATTGTTACAAATTTCAGTCCCGGCTTATTCAGTGATAAAAGATTTTGTGCAGGTTATTGTGATGCTTTGAAAGTTGATTTGGAGCGGAAGCAGCTCACAGAGTTGAGTTGACTTTTATTATGTCACTGTTAATATGCATAATCCTACTGCGGCATTTTGTAACTGAAATAAAAACTGTAACCATTCCTAGTAATTCATCTATGGTCTTCCACTTGCAGCTGAGCAAAGTTTATATCAGAAAATTCTGTTATCCAACTGCGGTTACTGCACCTTATGGTGCGTTGAATAGTCCTTCCAGTACCCTAAGTGGAATCTCCTGGGTGGTCAAGACAGACTTAGGTGATGCATAAGATTAGGCAAACTTCCACATGCTTGATAAGACAAAATTTCAAGCCAGGTTGCTTGCTCCGATATTTCGATTTGGTTACCAAAGAAAACGCAGTAGGACTTAGGACAGCACATAACTTGGGTTGTTTTAACGAGTGAAACTACCAGTTGCAGAGATTTGCCAGCTCACCAACCCTGAGTTTCCTTGACCTCGTGAGTCGAGGTTTTTACGGTGCCACCTACTTCCCTCTCCGCGGTGGTTATTAATGACATGTTAACTGTCTTCTGACTGTTCACAGGTGTCGGTAAATTTTCATCTGGTCATCGAATAATATAGTTAGTAGAGTGAAAACGTTTGTAGTAATTTTGCTCCGTTTCTACTACCGGATAAGAAATTTTAGTGAGCGATTACTTTGAAGAAATAGGCAACTCAAAGACATATGGGACGACTTTCTCTCATTACTAATTATAGCAGAGTGAAGTCTACATCAACAATTAAGAGACCACTTAATAAAAGATGGACTCCTCTGTTCGTTCCTAGTTAGACCTACTTGGGTGCCTGGTAATAAAGTAACATATTTTGATAATTCAAAGGCTCCGAGTGGAATTTTGTTCTGTCTAACCTACTTGTTCCGATGCCGTGCGATATGGTCTAAAGAATACCCGTTTTTATTGACGCCAACTGATTGTCGGTTGCAAAGGATTGATCCTTAGAATACAGAACTAATCCGTATACCTGTCAATAAGGGTAAAAAGTGTGATCAGCATATTAGAACATTTCGAGAAAGATATATGTAGGATACCGGCTCCTTATCATCGGATCATAAATTAATTTTCCGTGACCTAGTCACAGACGAACATTGCACTTTCTATGAAGGCTATTCAGAATTGAGTGACTTATCATCTTTTCATAGTTTCACTTGGAAGCCAGTTCTAGTTTTATTTGGAGAGCTTTTCAACTCTTGATAAACAGTGGACGAAATTTAAGCAGCTATGATTAGTACCAAATATGAGAAGTCGCCTTGAACAGACCAACTGACTGGTAGATATTTGGGTGGGAAGGATGTGCCATTCTGATGTTGCTTCTCACAGACCAAATGCTGGCAGCGTGTGACCAAAATGTTTTCAATTCTTATATTCAGCACCACACTAGAGACATAGTGTGAAATAGGAAAACGTGTTGTTTCAGATTAGACTACCAAACCGCGGAGGTATCCTACTAGTATTCGCAATCGCTTGTCTACAGAATTGCAAAAGAAACCATGGAAGCACTCTACTGATGTTTCCTTCTTGTTAGGAATCATCAGCAATGCAAATGGACCGCGCCCGAACTGGGACGCGAACCCGAGCCGAACGAATTTGGGTCGAACGCCTTAGCCATTACATTACCGGGCAGGCTCTGAACGATTTTTTGAACTTCATCGTATGATTTTGCATCTGTGCACTGCTGTTGATTCCTAACAAGGATGAAACACCTGTACATTGCTTCCATGGTTTCTTGATGGTGAGTTGAGCGGTATCACATGGTGAAAACATTCACTCTTCTACTACTAACATGTATAAAAATGAATTCAGTTTGCAATATACTCAAAGTCATACAAGGAGGCAAGGAGATCACGAATTACCATTAGCTTCTTAAACCTAGAGCTGTCTTGCCTACGTTAAACGGAATCAACTGTGGCTGTTCACTGCACGAGCTCCTCCCCAACTCATCCCGAAAGCATCAGCGTAAAGCGCAAAACGGTTGTAACTCACTTTAACTTGGTATAGACAGTTCCACTAGGTCTCTGATTTTTAAAGTAGCGCTCAATGTTATTGTTCGAGAAGACTTAAGTTTCAGCGTCAATATGATTTTAATCAGGGGGATATATCGCGCTATGCTAAGTCTGCTTGCATCGGTATGCCGTGTTTTACATTCCTAGTCTAAGGTTGTTGTGAGAATGGCACGTTTTTGCTTCATAAACATTAGAAGAAACCTGAAATTGAGCTTACAGCCATGATTCTGAAACCCGGTGTGTTACAGAATTGTTTTTGTATCCACCCGAGTAACGGGCAATGGCCAGCAACGACAAAAATAGGTGAGTGACCTCGGATTGGAACCTTTCTATTTTGCGACGAAAAGTGGACTAGACAAAAGACTACCACCAATTCCATTGCATAAGTTAAACTAGTATTCAGTTGCGGAAATATCATACCTGGCTTTGGCATCGCGATTCTACCTGTGTAATAACACTCTAATTAAAATTTCACTATTAGTTGGGTAGTTTTCAAAGTCGGACAAATCATTCTCGTCCTATGTAACACAGCTAGTGTACTCATGCCAAATCCTTCGATGAATATCATACCCTCGTTGAATGTGAAACTTGTATTTTTCGCGCAACGACGGTTCAGAGACCGCTAAGAAAATTGGACAAATGTGGATTATTTGAAACACAAAAAACTCGTTTCTTTTAATGCTTGACCTAACAAAGAATCGGTGTAAACAAACCTAGACGACATGAAATTTGTCAACCAAAGAGTGGGGCACTAATTTCGGGAGGTTAGTAACACGGTTTCGGTGTGGTTTCGTTTCGATCGACTGCAATTCCTTTATTCCCCGTGAAAGGGTTTGTCTAAGATCGGAATATGGTTAGTAGACATCTGAGCCCGCAAGTCTTGACTAATGGAAACTTACTGCATTGGGATTCTTGCCAAGAATTTTGTTACCCAGGAAAGCATCAAATAGCCGCGTGTTGCAAATCTGTAACAATAAATTATGGGATTAGTATTATCGACCACAGGAGGTATTCCATGTGTCATTTCACCCCTAGCGTGGTCACTTGGACCACGGTGACCTCAAAGACCTTAGTGTGGATTGGTTTCCTACAGCCGTTATGCAGTAACCTTCCTCTCACTTTTTCCATCCAATGTATGCTTGGCTGGTGCGGACTGCGTGTAGCTAACTGGTAACAAAATATAATATTTCGTAGTTGGTTAGTTCTGATAAATCAGTATATGGGAATGGAACAGAAGTTGATCTAGAAGCATGCTGACTGGTTCGTGGTGGCAGATGAACGCACAGGCTATCATACTTGATTTATGAAGAATGGAAAAATCGCCAGGCAGTATGAAATTGTACGGATATTTAATAAAAGTTGAATCCATTTTTCCATTCAATTTACTGTCTTTTGCAATCCTGTTATCATATGAGGAAAACAGAACTCATGAACACGTTGTTAGTCATAGATGTTGACTTAGCCCGCGTTGTCTTACTAGAATCTCCAATGAATCATTTGAAATGTGAATCGGTGTTAAGTCCGTCTGAGAATCGTACAGTGATTCGTCCGAATTGTTCCGTCCACCTGGCAAGCCTAACCCGGAGAATAAGGACACGAGGTCATATAGTATGGGTTTCTAAAGGACGTATCATCCATTCACTATCCTAATCATTTATATGAGATCTTAGAGGGAAGGTAATAAAAGCGTGCACAAGTATAAGGATGATGGTACAGTGGTATACCGGGCGTGGATACCGGAAAAAGGGCAATAATCGCTAATCAGGTCGTTTGCTTCCCGGGGGAGGGGCGGTTTGTTCATATATCCATATGCGGAGCATACTATTGAGGAAAATATTTTGGACTTTATTTATAAAACTAAACTATCAACAGAAATAGATGGCCGAAACAAGAAAAATGTTGCTGCTGCCCAGCACCACCCTTTGATCATAAAAACGTGGTTGGTGCCATGTGATAAGCCTGTCATATTTGCTCAGTTCTACTAGAAATTCAATAAACAAGATTTTAGTGATAGAATAAGCCTTTTTTAGCTAACTTTTGCCATTTCATAACTATCTATTAGAGGAACTTAAAATTATCCGAAGTGTCTTTCGGTTCACTTTTGGAGTTGGCCTACCTCCGCGCGGAATGTGAATACCTGATGTGGTGAGCAAAACGGTATTCTTGATTGCAGCCACAAAAGTTGACTGAGTCATTTATTCGATAAAAGTCATTCCTTTTTGGTCATTAGAATAGAAATTACACATCTCTGAACAGCCGAAAAACATCTTTTCAACTTACATTTGCCGATGAACATTGGTGATGAATGGTAAACATTCTAGAACGAGGCAATCTCGATTAACACTAACGTGAATGTTGAACTAAAAATTATCCTGGCAGATTTTGTTAACTGTCACGATGTCCCCAGGATATTAAAATTACAATTTAGCAAAATTAATTTTTTGATGCTCTAGTGCGAAGAAAGAGGTTAATAAAGTAAGCGCTCGTAAACTTTGGCAAATTGCAGATAATCTCTCGCAAAGTTCTGAAACAGAATCTATCACCACTTTGAAAAAGGCGCTGTCAACAACGGTTTTGGAAGGTCGAATACATGCCCTGTTGCTTTTGTTTATAATGGCATTTAAAGAAATGACGAAATTAATTTTACTGAATGCAACGAGGGGCTTCACTGACTGAATTTTATTCTCTTTTCACAGAGAATGACGAATACGCAGAATTAATGTAACCGATTTGAGCTTGTGTGCAGTTTATACTGAAAGCAAGAAGAAGCACTTGTCAGTTGTATTCGTGGTTACCGATTTCTGGAAATGTTACTCTGGTGGTCGACTTACATTTTAGAGAGAGCAGACCTGAGGAAACATGTTCACTGAACCTTTTGTTATATGAAAAATAAATGTGCATTATTCGAATTGTATGCGGATCTGCTTTCTATTTAAGTATGCACAATTGTGTTAGTGGACTCAGTTAAAAAACTGAGCGTGACGAGTTTTATGGTAATCAGAATCAAAACTAGTTTTGACAGCTGCTCCGAGATCTACACTATAAATATTGTTATCGTAAAGTAGGATTAGTAATGCGTTGTACCACTCGAGGTTTGCTGACCTTTGAAAGTGCAAGTTAAAATTGCTATTTACTTGTTAGTAGACCGTTAGGGTTGGTGGAGAATGTCATGATCAGTTATATACCTTTCTCTCCTAAGGACGCTCTCACCAAGGTGGCTAAAATTCATTTTCCTCTCTCAAGGGTCAGTGTGGATGTTTGCGTATAGCGTTGCTATCATATATATTGAGCCGCACAGAAAGCGATAAATCTATTGTGGTTCGTTGTTTGTGTAGATTTGAGTAGATTGTTGGATCACCTTGGTATTTGTTTCCGTTTTTTTCTGAAATCATGTTCAAGGCCTTCACACCTTTTGTGAGCAGCTTTGTTCATGCAGTTAGTCAATTTGGGCCGCATCTGATCCCGAATTACCAAATAAAATTTGTTTATCTCTATGAACCTTAATGCTGACAGATTTCGATTTGAGCTTTCGTCATCGTCCCACTGATTTAATTCAACTGTTGTTTTTGCACAAACGATTCCCATTTCTTCCGTTGTGACATCCCACTGCAGGATCAGCTTTGGCGAATTGTGAGCGCCATTAGTTTAATCCCATGAGAAATTCCAAATATGTATCATTTATACTCTATTTGAGAGAGTTCATATGAGCAGTTGATCCGCGTAGGATTCGGACCAACACGTGGACAAAATGAATGCGTTTCTGCGCAGCATGTTTCGTCCTCTGTTTGGTCCTCTAGGTCATGCCACCATCGATCTGTAAATATAAATTCCGAACACCGATCGGAGTGGCATCGTAACTCAGGTGGTAGAGAACGTGGCACAACTGCGTCGATAGTATCTATGCACGGGTGCAAGCCCCCCCTCCCGAGATAAATCCTATTTGTCAAATACGCAGGGGGAAATTCGCAAATTTATGCTTTCTCATTCTGAACCTTTGTACTGTCATCTGGAAATTCTACGCGATTTGCGTGGTCGTGGTCTCTTTTCCGCTCATTAGGTTGACTTATGTGCTTGGAACTAAATGCATTTAGGCCATGAAACAGCAATTAGGACAAAAACAAACTCACAGAGTTGAGTCAAAATTCCGGAAAATCTTAGAAATCTTCCAAATTAAATTGCAACTAGGATGACTGAAGTTTCGAGGTTTTGTGAAATTCGCGAACCGCATGAGGCTGAACGTCAATGCACTTTAGCACCGCCGTTTAACGGGCTGTTCCTTGTCAAAAGCGATCTTTCAGAAAATGGGGTGTCATTCAGTTCATTCGGAAATTACAGAAAAAACATGTAATTTTAGATGGTTCTGTATGTGGCATTTTCTGTTTCATGTTCTGATTCCTTGGAAAATTGTTTTTTGTTTGGTGTATGCGGCAAAGGCGATTTGTAGGTCGTGAATCGTCAAATCTTGAGACCAATTTACACAATATCAGCTGTGAACTTTTCTTCTCAATCTGAGTTAATGCCAGCTTGCAGTATAATGTCGGAAAATCGTAGCGTCTTGCACATCTATTCAAAACAACACATAGACGAGATAATTCCCCTTCGTAATTGGACTTTTGAAGTGTTGTTTCTTGTTATATATATGTACATAAGTGTTAGGAAAAAATAGAAAATTGCGGTTGTGGGATTTAACCGGTACCGGTTAAATGCATGCTAGCACGGTTACCAGAGTAAAGTATTGTAAACACGGAAAGTGATGAACTTCAGGGGATGCTTAAGTGAAGGCTTAGGTTTAGATGGTCGCTTTTGGATGACTGACAATGGGATGAAAATTTGGGCACTTTCAGTATCATCCTAGAGAATAATGGAATGCATTGACCTGTAAAGAGATACTTAATTAGGATTTATATTTTTTACTGGCTACATTTTTGACCGGAGAATTAACAGACCTACTGGAAGTGTGCATGGATGTTTCTCTATTCAAGTCTGCATATATATGTGATATTTCGATCTCCTTGTTACTCTCTACATAAAGTTGGTCATGCTTATCTCAAATGGAACCGACTAGGAGAATCGTAACAGACACCTTCCACTAACGATCAAGGTCAACAAGGGGCATTTCGCGGTTCTATCTGTAACTTCATCTTGATTGTGAAATAAGACATAAACTTGCGCGATAACCTATAGCTGTCAGGCTCATAAAATTGATGATTTGTAAATTATGTTGGTAGGTTAAACTGATCGACCACTTTGCATACTGGGTCAGCCTCCTGATGTTACACTAAAGAATGCAACTTAGGTTTTTCCCAGAAAGTGCCATCAGAAAGTTATCTAAAAGTGTAATGCTGTATTTTAACTGAGCGTCAACGTAAAAGTTGAATAAAGGAAGCGAAATTTATAGTGATGCGGCTTGACTGTAAAGACGGTAAGAAGCATCATGGCTGCGATACAGATGAGAATTTACACAAATTTTGGGTCCTGCTTAGTCATGTATCATGAAAGGGGTTCTGATTTTTCATTCTTACAAAAGCCTGAGAGAATATGTGAATTTGTGTTTGTTATCGTTCATGTTATCTTATGAGCTTCTCGAGGATATTAGCTCTACTCTACCCAGTGCATTAGGACACAAGGGAGATGAACATTTATGCCAAATTTCTTACTCATTTCGTCCACTTTTTGTAGTTAATCCAGTCGGTGTTCTATGACTAAATCCGAAATTTACGTCTCAGTTTAATTTAGGCTGGCGTCTTTCGTTTCCATAAGTGCAGCTTGGAGAAACCAGATACAGTCAACAAACCAATCACCACCGACCCACGGGAACCAGTGTTGTCCAGCTGACTGGAGTAACTAGAAGAGAGAATGGCATCCTTCGTTTCCTAAAGAACCATTTCAGATAACTGGAAATCAATAAAACAAAGGGAGATAAGCATGGGATCCTCATATCACATTTACCCGAACTGCCTTGTCTCAGCTTCTTATAACCTTCCGAACTGAGTTAACAGCCTACAACAAGCTTTAGGTATCCAATTTAGAGGAAACTCTCCAATTTGTGAGTCTGTCAGTGAGTCACAAACACGGAATTAAAAGCTTCCTCAATAATATGCCTAGCACAATGTAAGGATTAGGTAAATCACAGGAATCCGAAACTCATTTATAATTTTAAAACGAATCACACAAATTTTCATCTAAGATAAATAATGTCACTGAGTAATTCACCAGTGTCCTTGTGATACAAAGACTACTTGGGAACGCTGATGCTCGAAACCATCGAACGTCAACCCAGTTGGATTAACAACATAAATATTCGATTCACATTAGTTTGCCGTGATTTGTTTCTGTGTCAAAACTTCGACACCGAGCTCAGAATCGACAGTGAGTGGCCTACCAATTATTATTCACTTTTTTACTGAGCGACGTGAGCCGTCGTGTTCTCACTTGGATTTGTCACGGAAAGTTACATTTTGTTTCTTTTCACATATTTTTCATGCCAAATAAGTTCATTCGGTGCTTAGTAAACTTTGGACCTTGCAGTTTTTGGGTTTGTCTGATAAGTTTGTTGCATGCGCGAAAAATAAAAAAAGTGGAATGTGCATGTTTGCACAAAGACAGAATGAAACAAGTTCAACTTGAAACATTTTCAACTGGGATACGGCCTTTGCTCAGTTGATTGCATTCAGCCAAGACGAAATTCGAATGGCTGGACACAGGGGTTAACAGTTATGATACATCAAGACAGCTTCATTAAGGGCCAGTTCCACTTAGTGAAGGCCAGCATGATACCGGTGGGTAAAACATTTACACGTGTTTGTTACATGTTGTGACTAAGCAACCGGGAAGCATTCTGTCAGTTGAATTTATTCAGTTTTGTACCTCTGATAGTTTTGAATTGAGAATTTTTTATCATTATATCCCTTATTGTTTGTGAGAGGAAAAAGAAGGCAATGGATGGTTCCATCAGATATCTGAACAGTTTGAGAATGGTGATAATTTTCCGACATCACGAATACGGTGGATAATAGTTTTCAAGGCAGATGTACATACTATGCAACGTACCACACATATGCCGAAGCTCCACTTGGCAGGCTGACCCGGATTTTATGAGGTCCTCAGCAGTGGTCAGCCACAGTTCCAGCTCGCTACCTGGAGAACTGGTCTGCAGGCAGGTAAGCGTCTCGGCACTGAAGCACCTACAATCATGAATTCCATTTATCCTGACGTAATATATATGCAGCTTAAAGGCTTTTAGTCACTGGACCAATGACAATGATTTCTGAAGTTTTCAATGAGTGATTTTGGTTCAGCTGATTGGAAAATTTTTTGCTTTGATTATGACTATTCTTAGCTAGCCTTGCTACCAACTGGTAATTGTAGTTTGAACACAATTTACAGTCTTTGGGTGTTCGATTCAGTATAATTTGGCTCATTCAGAATATATAACACACGTTCCTCTCTCCCATGTCAATTCGGGTGTGCGGCAATGCAACGTGAAACTATTCAAGATAGGAAAGTTTTGTCATTTGGAGTTGCTGTTTGTTTAGAACTTGAGCAAACAGTTTATCAAGATGCTTTATCCACAAATGCGTTTCATTCGATTAGTTTGCAACGTTAATGACAAAAGGTATGCCTGATGACTAGGAATTTGTCTAACTTATTTGTTCAGGTACGCTAACCTTATTTGGAAGCATTTAACTTGGGGTTGGAACCAGTGTCGCCCTCTTTTTTCTGTGACCCTTATATTCACTGGTAGTTTTCTGGTTGGAGTACTATGGCCTCAGCTCATCTTTAATGTGAAAGGTTCATCTGCAAAAAAGTTGTAGGAAACAGAAAACTGACTATCTTAATCACGTTGCTAATTCTCCCAATTTACAGATCAGATTTTTCCTATTGATGTTTGAGTCACCGTTTATAATTTAACAACATTACACCCACAGATGGGAGGGACGCTTGCCGAAATATTTTACTATCGTATGTGATCTTGGTAAAATCTGTTTTCGAAAACTGAAACGGCCGAGGATCGCAAGCCCAGAAGGCCTATCGGTGAGGTCTAAGACCAACGATCTTCCTTTAGGCTCGGTGAATCGACATCCTTTCAAGTGCGAAAGCTGTTTGAAGATAACTAATTGCAGGTCGAACATCGTACTCATAAGGCCATGAGGAGTGATCCAAGGGTAGTCAAAGCTAAACGATACGGAGCTCATCCATCAGTAGTTTTGAACGGTTCTATGAATTTCACCTTCATTCCTGGTTGACACAAGAATATGCACGCTGGTGATTTATAACGACCACAAAACAGCGGTACCGCGTTTCTGTGGATTTTACTGGTGGACTGAGAGTGTAGTTTGCACAATGGACTAAAACCTAGTGATATACTGCTATTTAATAATAGGGTCTAATTAAACATCTGCATAAACAGAATCCTTTCAACGTTCGGCGAAAACGAAAAGAGAATACTTATTCCTTACATATCTTGGCGAAAAAGGACACAAACGAAGTAAATCCTGCATAAGAATGATGAGAGATTCAACTGAGGTTGGCAAACTTTTACATATATTTAAGTCATTTACAATATTAGGCACCAAACATTGGGAAAATAATATTGGTTTTCTTCACAGTTTCCTTTTTCCCGAATATTCTGTTGTTAATTTTCTATTTCTTTTCATTTGGGCTTGAAATAAGGCGGTATTACTGTTTATTTCTTTTCTTAGCAAGTCTAAGCCTTCCATGGTTTAGTCTTTAAGCTTGCGTATCTTTGCCCCGGATTTCACTGTCGCAAACTTTACTCCTCCTCCTTTGCGATATCACGACAAGCAAGCAAGCAAGCAAGCAAGCAAAATAGACGAAAATTTCAGTCGCCCCCTTGTGGTTCTCAACTTGCTCATACAAAAGAAACGACTACTGACTACTAGACAGATCTTTCTAGCTTTTACGATAATATTTTTCAACCTTTTGCTGGGCTCGAATAAACACTTAAGCGCTAACTGGTTTCATGCAGTTGCTTCACACATGAAATGGAGCGTTTCTGGTAGAGACCGATTTTTAATGAGATTTTGGACCTCAAATTTTCGCGTCCATTTTTGGTGGTATCACTGGGGTAGATGAGTTTTACAACTTACTGCCATATACCAGTCAGTGCTTCGTAGAAATCACTGCGAAATTTTGTGCCGGTTCATCGAGTAAACGCATCGAGTAATTGATTATTCCATTTCAAAGTCTCTCGGAATTTGGTAAATCTCAATACCATATGTAGTAAGGCATCCGTTAAAGTATTCCTCGGTACATCCAATGGTCATGCTGATCTAGGCTAGAGGAAAGTAATATTAGTAAAAATTACCTTAATGTCAGGTACGTATAATCACCTAAATGTTTTCAATGTAAAATAATTATTTACAAATAGCAGCAAATTGTCATCTAACTTATATGACATTTTGGTTTTCAAACACCAAATGAATTTTTATTGCCTGAGCCGGAGCAGGCATCTTCAGGTGGAAGCATTTGAGGTAGCTAGGCTTTTGAAGTAAATAAATTGAAATATCGGCGTGGATTGTTACTTTTGTAACAGGCGATCAGGTCTCTGGTTGGTCGTGCTTTTGAGGCGTATTAGTTACGTAACTCTTGAACTCTCCAGTTAGACAGGAGAAGTTTCCGTCCGTCAGATTTCAAATTTTAATGGAGTTTGTCACTTCAGATATTTTGAAATCGTTAAGTATGAAATCGCTTTGGTACTTTCAAATCTAAGTGCAATACGCTATAATTTATTCCGAGAAATCTGGTAACAAATTGGGCCCCGACTTTTAAAAAAAGCCCCACTTTCCCTACCACCAGAACAATGCACCTTTCGAATATCTTACAAGTTATCTGGCAACCCAATTCGGTGTTGAATGTTTTTTTGGATACTTTTGTCCATCTTGACGGATTTGCCTCTCTGTTTGTAAAACACTAATAAAGTCCAAAGAAAAAGTTTTAAATATAGAAGCCGTGATGCAGTAGAAATCGTCCTCTGTCCGTTAGGTGAAAAATACGTTGAATTAAATCTGCGTGCTCGATGCAAGCAAGTATTAATCATCGGGAAACTTTGGAACTCCGTTAAACAGCCAAGTGCCATTTTTTCCAGACAGTCAATTCCCAAATAGTCAGTTTAAGATTTGCATCAAGTCTTTGACAAAAACTCAATTAATTGCTTATGGGATAATTTCAAGACAGCCTCCTAGGCTTAATTTTACGCGAGATGTTTAATAGCTTTTGGGTTCAAAACAAATCGTGCATACTTACCAGGCTGGAGAAACACAGACAGTCCAGTTCCTTTAGCTGACACACATGCTATTCAAATCGTCAAAAAGGCAATACAGTAAGGGGCTGGCAATGATAATTCTGCCAGATCCGGTTCAAAGATGAATTGGTTTCACAGAGTACCAGCGGTCTACTGCTTATCACTCATCTTCTGTCTCATTTTAGTCCAACTTTATGCCCCGCTGTAACAAATTTGATTAAAAGAAATCAAACTTATTCTCAGTGTGTTCAGGAAAATGCTATACAGAATTCTCACTCTTTATAGTCTTTGCGTCATCTCTGCGCACATAGTCTCACGTAAGATTGCCACAACCGTTCAATGGGAGTTTAAGTAGTTCAAAGCTCCACAACATTTGAAAACTAAATATCGCAAAAATATAACCACATCAGTAAACAGGCCTCAAAATATTGGAACTTAATTCTGCGGTAGTTCCACCAAAAATCCATTCATCATTTTGTCTAACGCGTCCGAATTCCATTGCTTCCGTTGTCGATAGCCTTTTTCCTTTTGTGACCGAGAAAGTTCTGCAAATCTGTTCCATAAACCTCAGCCAAACGTTATTAGCCCACAAAGATAGAAACACCTTGATATACTTTCAAAAAAACAGCTATAGCGAACCACATTAGTTTTATTTAACAAATTTGAGTGAGTGACCGTATTCACGAAACATTGCTGTCTTTTCCCCTCTAGTTCAACTTCATCTGCTATTACAATGCACAGCGCTTTGTTTCCTCTGATCCTCTGACCAATATGCCCCTTGACCACAAAAACAACTGCCTTTTTGGAAATGCACTGGACTTTGCTTAACGCGTTCTTACCATCCAGTTCGATCCCTCAGATGGCATTTAATCTAACAAATGCAAAGGATTACTACTTAGTCTCCGTAGGTCCCTGCGAGTTTTCAAGGTGTGAAATACACACATTTGAGAAATATCACCAATAGGTGTGAAAGATTGTTGACAAAGGGCATCAAATATCCATGTGTAATGCTTAGGAGCATTCAGTTTGTCTGTGAGTCAAAGTCAGACAAGGTAAATCGCATATACAATGGGCCAACTAGCTTCATCGCAATGAAAAAAAAACAAATAAAATCTTACGTGGAATAAAAGAGCACGAAAAGGTAGATGTTTCATTAGTAATATGTCGTTAAATGTAGAAAAACCTAGTGATGAATGTTCATTGATTTACAGTTATTATTGATATTCCAATCTCTAAGTGGAAAATCCACAAGTTTAGTTTACTCTACGTTCTAAATCTGCTTAGTGAGTATTTAGTTATCTGAAACTCGTACGTATGCATGTCACCGGGCTCAGTGAGATGGATTTTCAAGGGAAAATATCTGTCTTCTAATATTTATTTCCAATATTCTATCAGTTTCGTTCGGTTTTCCGTACATTATCATTAGATATGTTTACGCTTTAGCTTTACGAATGAACCCAGGGTAATCCGCAGCCGACTTTCTGTTCACGCTAGACTTTGGAGATGACCGTGCTACACACTGAATTAGTTTCAGACATGCTAATTTTATGCATTTATTACACTTACTAATGCTGCATTTGTGAGCTCTATTTGGTACTGGCAAATAAAGGATGCACCAGCGTTGTGAAAGAACGATATTCAAACCTGTATGAGGTAAACTGTTGTGTTTGCCTTTTTCTGAACCATTACAAACCATTCACTGCCCTCGGCGGGTCTACAACATGAACCACCGAATGGTGACTTGACCATCACATATTCCAATTTTCTAAAGATTTTACCATCATGCTAGTAGTCAAAATAACAAACACGACTGCTTTACATTAGGCTTTGTTGGCAAACTCAAGAGGAAGAACGCCAAATAATTCCGGCTTCTAGTAGCCATTCGGTGAACGTTCTTGGTCGAACAGTAAACAACTAACTTTTATAAGCATAAACAGTGTGATAATCGGGCTGGTTCTTCATCGATGTGCACCCAGAATTTAGCAAGTTCGATCATGGTGAAGAAACGGATTCATTATGTAAAAGGATAACAGTTCTTGGTAGGCATATCGAACGAACGACGATAATCGTGAATTCAGCAGTGGGGATTTTGGAAATTCCCTCCTCCCACAGGCGTGCCCATTGGTTGCATTTCTTGCTACCTCTACTCCTTAGAAAAGGATACCATTGTAAACACTGGCTGAGATTTATCAAACGCAGAATCGGCAATTTTCTAGGGAGAGTGAATGAATCAGCTGGAATTGCTTTGGAAACGCGGTCTTATTATGTGATAATAGGATGTACTAAAACATCTAGCAATGTAAAAGTGCGATTCTCTGGAAGGTCCTGTTCAGTCTTAATTTTTAAAACGCTAAACGGTGAAGTATGCAGACTTAGAAACAGAAAAAAAAATAAACATCACGGACTCTGGCGGTCCTTATAATATGAAGGGTTAATCCTAATCGTAAAATTGCAAATATTTCGTGTGTCCTTGATCAATTATCTGCCACTGACTTCCCATTATCCTGATCGAACGCATGTGGATGTGGGAGAAGAGGTCGATTTTTGATCCCATCTCTCCTCTCTAATGTTAATCGCGGTGATTAGGATTTAAAATATATTAGGGCACTGTTTTCACACTCGAATGCTTCTCCTGAAGATGAACCAAAATTTACTGCTGGGAAGCAATCAGTAACGGATGAATTCACCATTTTTGGGGGGAATAAAAAACCTTACGTAGCACAATTGCACGATGAGAATTAACCGCGACAAGCCCCAACTGCTGACTGGTGCATACAAGTTGCAGCCAGATAATAATAGGACGTTTTAATCAATACTATGTAATTTTTAATGTTTCAGTCAAAGTACAGGATCTAACTGTAATTTCAGAGGAACATCTTGCGTGCATCAACTGATAGTTTGGCCCATGTTTTTCTGCCACCAAATTGTCGCATTGGGTTGATAAATGATCATCTACTATGATTTGGGTGTTTACACAATCGAAACGGGGTGAAAACAAATGGAAGACAAGTTCCGTTACGGGCTGTTTCTTCCCCTCTGTCTCACTGGGGAAGAGTTATTTGGTTAAATTGGAATTACAAAAGTGCACAGATTTATCTCAGAAATGCGGGATGGAGGAAAACAAGCCTTTAATTTTCCCTAGGAATTTGTTGGTCTTCTTTGATAAATGTTCGTGGGATTTGCAAAACTATCTACATGCTTTGACCTTTAGCCCCATTCTCTCAGGCAAATTCGCTGATTATGGAATAGATAAATCTTCCGATTTTGTCAACTTTCACAGGAAAAACGGGCTATGAGGAAAAAGAAAGTACTCCGGAAGCGAAGAGCTATCTTCGAATTCACAGTATTGGCTGTCTGCGAATTTTTTCAGAAAATTTTTTATTGCATCACTTAGCGAACTTGCATATGGTAAGTTAACAGTTGCTCCAAATATTTTGTGCAAATGATAACACGTAAATCCAGTCTGACGGGAACCCAAGGGACTAAATTAATGTAATATAGACGCATAATGGATTATTTATTTCATACTCAGTTTGCGTTTGATGGGGTACTAACTGAACAGTTCGAAATCTGCCGTTGTAGATACGGTAACTTCCCATGAAATTGCCTCATCGGAATAAAGAATAAATCCTGTAGCGAAAATCGGTACCTATTTCTGAATGTTGATCTCGGCAGGCCCAAGTAACGGAAGGAAGTAAACATTCTGAATTGTGCCGTATGATATCCATTAGATTAACGAAGGAGCCAATTGACAACGCTTTTTGTTTCTCAGGATTCCCGTCATCAGCCTATTCAACAAGCTGCTATCATTTTATATTATCCTATTCATTAGTTGGTCTGTAATTTGATACACGTCTTAAACCGCACAATCAGCATCGCGAAGTTCTGTCGTCGAAAATCAAATTATCCTTCATGGTTCACGAGTTACCAGACTACAGTATGAATGCGAATAGACGAGTTTCACGAAATCTGGTTTACGGCACGTTTTCATGAACGTGTACACGAAAAAATCGCACTAATTGTTTTCCCATTTTTGGTATTTCTTCTAAATGTTTGGAGCGAATAGCTGTTAAAGATATTAAAGTGAATGCATATTAGTAATTGCTTACAACTGCAAGCAAATACTCCGGCTTATGTGATTGATGTATTGGTAAAATTCGCAGGATTAATCCTGTCAGGATTGAAAAAGTCCCGAACAGAATCGTGCCGAATAAAAATTTCGGTAACACAGTCATTAGATTTGTCTGAAGAGACTAACTTTCGTCTGAACACTGACGGTGTTCGGACAGCACAATGTTTTCTGTGTCCTTCCGTTTGCCAACTGATTTTGTCTACTGAAACTGGCATATATGCTATTGGCTTTCGACACTTATCTAGGAAAGGGATTGGATACGGCTTATATTTTGAAAGTGCGTACTAATCCCTTGTCGAGAGTTTAGTTCGTGGAACTGTGCAACTGAAACGTTCAACAACTGGAACAGAAACAAAATGGTCCAAGATTATGATAACGAAAATCAAAATAGTCCACTGAAAACCACAGTCATATGCAGTTGAATTCTTACTAATGTACCCTAGGGTGTCGCGTATGCTTACTTATGGTCTAGCTAGAGACTAAGGTTGGTAGATTGGACTATTGCATTTCAGTTGCGTCAGGTTCCAACAAAGTGCTCACACCAAGCTTGATAGCTTCTGTTTTCTGGCAGTTAACTAGATGAGACTGATTAGTGGATCGTATATCCCTCATTGAGATGAAATGCACTTTATTTCTTGCTGATTCAGCTTCAATCTACTCAGCCGCTCATTTTGAAAGACGAAAGAGATGTGGGTCTTGCCCTGATTTGTGGTCCCAATGCAAGAACAGATATGAATGATACCAAGGGAAGCTATAGAGCTACCCTCAGATGGGGACAGGAACTATTCCAGGTCCAGGCGGATTCAACTTCATCTTGAGGTCCACCATAAGCCATGTCTCTTAGAAATTAGGGTTGTTTTTGCGTGGTTTTAGTTTTATAATGGAGAGAAGGAACTGATTTCGAGTTATGCAGTATCTGCGTGCGGAAGACTCCTTAACAGTGAACTACTGTTTACTAAAGTTCACTGGGTATGCTGTAATCCTCATTTGCATTGAGTTAGTCAAAGATATCCTTTATTGTGTACTTTATAACCGATCTGCAGAGCGATTTGTAAAGTTTAACGATTCCCCAAGATGATGTTTCATGTGCCAAACGAGTCTTACCAGTTTACTCGACCTTCTTGTTCCTGAAGATGCAGACGCTTCTTAGCAAGTTGAAATTATAACCGAGATCGAAGCATCATGAGGATCTAGCTCTTATCTTTCCATCTTTTCCGACCTTTCGCTATTTTTGCTCCCTATTTCTTGAATTTCCCTGCTCAACAAAACTTTATCTTATTGAGCACGATTGGTGATTGCCGTACATCATGCAACAAGGGGTTCATTTTCATCCATCCAGCATATTTTGGTGTTTGGGACAGTAATCAGTCACGGTTACTGGGTGACTATTAAATGCATTCTGCACTCGTCTTAATCAGGATATCAGTCTGTATGATCTAGTATCATTGCGCACATGACTATTGTAAACTACGGATTAATTTGAGCCCATTTGCAGGTATCTCTGAAACAGGTGCAACATAACGAGGCTGAATCATTCAATCTTCCCTTGGGTTTTGTTCTTAATCAGGTTATATGTAGCTTGTAATGGTCAAGCTGAATTGCTTCAGAGTTATATATTCAACTTGTAACCATTCGGAGACCACGTTCAATTGTTAAGAGGCTTCATCGAAATGCAAATCATCACTGCCTAACGTTGAGAGATTTGCTCGTATTTTGATGTCATAGAATCGTGAGTGTTAATTGTCGCGGGGGTTCCTTTGAATGTTCTGCCTGAGGATCGTTGGATTACCAGGTCCTCCAGGCACATCGTGCCATCCGCGTGGCCCTGATTTTGCACGCAACGCACAAAACGTCTTTTTCCATTAGAGGCATCATCGAAGTGAATTTCGCGAAAACTTTGAAACTGTCGGCTTGCTGCCTGAGCAAGCGCGTTTTCGACAGAGTAGCTTCCTTTTTAGTTATGCTAATTTGGTCTCCTAACAATCTGAAAAATTTTATGCCTTTAGGTTTTGAATGCAATCGTCTAAACAGACTCCACTATTTTGACCACATTTATATTACATCACATACACAGCACTTTCTTCACCCTGAACTTGGCAGCAGGGGATAGAATGTACATTTTAACCGAGTGGAAAGTGATAACCAAAATGATGGTATACCTAGTTAAAACGGACCAACATTTTACCGGATAATTTGCATCCTATGTGTTTACTGATTAAGTCTATAGAATAGAGTTCAGTTTGGAGTTCATTGACTACTCGACTTGCTATATGATGTTTTTTGTTGAAGTTTACCATTAAACACAACAACATAGGTTTCATATTTTTGACAATTCGGCTACTACCGGGAAACCGTTATCATAAGTGGATCTGCAAGACAGTATAGCTGATGCCATAGACTAGGGCTGCTGGTTGCTTAATCAAATGTGTTCTTGTTTGTCCTTGTGCATTTGTTTGCGTTTGTGTTGTGTTGTGAATCGCAGCATGGGTGTTTGGACCGGCGGTTGCGACTAGTTGATTTCAGTAAGAAAGTATGACACTCTGGGTATTAATTCTTCACAGTCTTCCTTACCGTCCATATGAGTGGGGTTCCTGCCCCATCAATTCGGTTAAGGTATAAGATGGGCATAAACTGTTAAGGTGCCAACGTAGACTCACTCATTATGTGCGCACACGGGCATGGAAAGTCATATCGGAAGATTCCGGTGTGGTCGAAGTCACTGATGTGGCCTTCGGATACACTGTGATGTATGAAAACAAAGTGTCACTTATATATACATATATATATATATCATCTCTTCTGTTGAGCAGTTCCAGTTTTATCCGGCTTGCATAATTGTCAAGTACGCTGTGGAAGACAATTCTTTAAAATGAACATGAAGGAACATTTGAAGGCTGACAATAAAATTTTTCAGCTTTTCAAACGAATGCAAGAATAATATGCGTACCAGTTAACTTCTTAATATTCTTTTACTTAATAATGGAAGCTCGCAATCCTAATTCGCTTTCGTTGGTTTGCTTAGTGGAGGTTATCTTATAAATGGTCATAGTTAATTGTTATCCTGTTATGTGTACAGGCGTTGCATTTCACTTCCAAATAACGGAGACTCAGTCCCTTTTGATGATTTATTGCTGTTCTTTATATATGTAGATGGATCAAAAAATGATGCGGTTACATCTGAAGCGTAATGGCCAATAGCTCATATTCTCGCATACTGCTTGGTTCACTTTCCCGCGTACGTAACTGGAGCAGTCAAATCAAGCCATGACCAGTCAGTTAAATGCTGATTTGGTATACAGAAAAATGCTCGAAGAGGAATTTGTTTGCTTTTTCGAATTTTCCCCAATCGAAAAAGACATATTCTATTAGTACCATCTATTGAAACTCACCAATTTGATGTGGTCTGAAGTATTCACAACCGGGAACCTCAGGGCGTGGGAGGGAGAGAGCACTCAACGCAAATTTGCCTCATTGCTCTCGAATAAACCAACATCTACCGAATGTAGATAATCGTTAGTCGCTCTACTAATTTTTGAATCAATCAAGTGCCCAGAATCGCCACAGTATAATAAGCTTTTGTTCAGCAAACCATCCATCTGCAACAGTTTGTTTATCCTAGAATCTGCCAAGCCATCCAAGAGTGCACAAATGCAAAAACGTCGTAGAATGCTTTTAAAGTACCTTCACAATCAAAGTAATGACTTGGTTTTATCGGTTACCTAACTGCTGTTTCTCCAATTCTTGCTGTCGTTCAACTTGCAGTTTAATGTGTCTCTGTGCTAGCACCGATTCAACCCGATGGCCAATAAACCGAAACAAATTTTATCGAAACAATTGACTGTTCCGATCCGGAGGGTGAATTTTTTACTCACGAACCGAGAAGCAAATGAAAAAATCACCCAGGAATACGTAGAACGGTTCACTGTTGCTCAGTTAATAAAAACGGTGGACCGTGAATCAAAAAGTCGGTGAATTTAGGCAAGCAATTTCTCCAAAGTCACTAAATTTTGAGCAACTGCATACACAAAAGCATTTGTTTGAAACCGCAGCAAAAATGTTCCTTCGACCCTCCAGTATTGTCAGAAACTCTGCGAGATAAGTGATTTGATTTTGGCTCCCAGTTTACCGTTTGGACGATTAATGCTCAAGAGAGTTTCTCATTCTGTACAAAACGATAATTCCACATTTGCTGAGCCTCAAAAACATTTGGTAGTTGGTTTTATAAGATGATATTATTGGATGGAAGCAGACGACAAGGCATGCTTTATAAGTGTTTATACTATTTATCGGTAGATGGTTTTTGACAAAGTGGGAAATATTGAACAGTAAGTCCCAAATTCATCAACGGAACCAAAAGTCTGTCGGTCACTTTTTACTATATCATCCCAAACTCGTCGCTCATGCTGCCTTCAACTTAGCCGATAACCTATGCTTATTACCACTCAGACTAAATGAAGTATTGGTAAGACACCACAACAAATTCATAATTCATCGCCTCAAAAGTGTACATTATATTTAATCTGGGCACATACTGTAACATATGAAATAAAGCTAGAACTAGCTTATTTTCTGTTAAACAAAAAACAAGGAGTGATCACTCGAGTAATTACGGTTTGTTGAAGAAAATTTTCTTCCAAGACAGCGTGGTTTCTAGTCCAGAAATGAGTGTATGGTCTTCGGTTGTTTACGAAACTCTGTCATAAACCATACGTCCAGTCTTCATTCACTGGGTTAAGAGGACGCAGACTAATTGCTTATCGAGGTTGAATCGGTTTGACTATACAGTACCCAGGTCAACCGTCCAGCTCATACGTACAAGTTTCCCTACACGAATATTTACAAGTCACCAGACGGTTGAAGTGGTTCGTTTACATCAAATCCTTAATGAGCCAAAGTGACCGTCAGACGAACTGGAATTCTAAAAGTCATATTTCCAGGCTACTCTATACTATCGTTTTCATATTATCAACGAAGAAATGAAAAATAATAATTTCGTCACTGAACATCAAATCTTTGCCACGTGTTTGGCCGGTTCTACGTTTTATTCACCACCCATCTCTTTTAGTTGCATTGTGAACAAACTGAGTAATTGTACTACGACAAAAGTGCCTTAACTAGACTTTTCTTGTTGTAATATTATTATCATCCTTGGTACAAGCTAGATTGTTGGTTCCATTTACTTAGTGGCCTATGTAAAGTTTTGGACTGTCTTATTATACGGCAAAACCCGTTCAGTGCTACTGAGTAAGGTGACATAAGCATATTCAAAAGTATCCAATGAAGTGCAAGGTTTGCGGTAACTGAATTTGTTCACTCGTTTGATAGAACCTGGTTTCACAAGAAGAATCAAACAAGAGACAACAGTCTTTGCATTCTGGTGCGTGACTTGTATCAGGTCAAAATACAAAAGTCTACCATGTTATGGTTAGTGAGGCCAAGTGAGGAGATCAAGTACCGCATCTATGTTCACTGACATTGTTCGCCTGTGGACAACGCGTCCGTAATCCAGGTTTTGCTCGGCTCAAGTCTAGCTATTATATACATAGAAATAGGCTCACGTCTGGCGTTACGTCACCTTCTTACTTCTGTCGTACGAGAGTGAACGACAGTTTTCTGAATGAGCGTCTGCAAAAACCACCGTAAAAAACTTCAATCGATTCTTCTTTTGCTCAGTTTCGAAGTAATATTTTAAGGTACCGTTAGTCTTCCCTTATGCGTCTCCCTGAGAATCACAGAGCCATAGATTATTAGATGGTGATTTATCTACTGAATCGCCAAAAACACCCAGTGCAACCAGAGGAAGTAACTTAAATGTTGGCTTTTCAGAGATCATGATCCGCCTTATTGTGTGACGTTTCTGAATAGCATTGTTCGGATTGGTATAACGTTAACAACACGACGCTGTTGGTAAATTTTGTGATTTGTCAACGTCTCGCCTGCTGTGTGTAGTCTTTTTCAGGGTGAGTATCTGATTGTGCAACTTTTATCGAGAAAAACTATCCACGGTAGTTGAGACGCTGACTAATTTCAGCCTCTGCCACCAAATCTGTGCTATTAACCGTTGTAACATGGATAATAAAAATAGCAAAGAGCTCAGAGATTTTTCGTTTCACTGCCTATTATGTTTGGTCCGGAAATGCATGAACTGATCGGGATAACTTGGTTCATAAGAAAAACGTAATCTGTGAAATCAAGTTAGTAGTCGAGGCTGAGGAGGCCTGAACGAAAGCAATCATTATTTGTTGCTAGGTTTCCCTATAATTTCAAAATGACCGGTTAATTATTGATTTGTTCCGAAAACGTGATTTAATACCCTGACCGCGTGAATTCACTTTGACAGATATTCATTCCGTTTTCGCCATGTTCAAAAACTGAACACTCAAAAAGGCAACAACCGGAGATATAGTATTCTTAAAATCTATCGTAACTGGGATAATGTGACATAAATTACTCCGTATGATTCGATGTTTTACGGCTTCTCTCATATGGAATATGAGTTGCATAGGATAATTTTTGGATGGGAAAGCAAGTTGGCTTTGACTTTCACCATGTTTCATCAAAAAATACTACACAAAAGAAGCGTACTTATGGGGCCAGAAGAATTGCATTCAGTTTCTTTTCTATCCTTCGATGTACCTTAAAAATGCTGAGTTTCTTTGATTTCCAATTGACCTAAGTATATCGCTAAGCATCAATCATCGAGTGCGAAATTGCTCAGGCTACTGATTTTTTCGGATTGTTCAACGATAGATTATATATTGTTCGTTAAATCATATCTTCCAGGAAACAGTGATCACCCAACGGACCTTAAGAGGTGAATTCAAGTGCGCGGCATGATGAGTTATTTCACTTATCCTTATTTCATTCATACCATCTTGTAGCTCCAAACATAGCAGACACTGAATGCAACTTGCATTCATGTACACTTATAGGTTGTGGTTTGGAATATTGTGATGGTCTCATGGGAAATTGTCGCGCATGAAATCATAGAAAGAATCTCATACTGTTTCTTCCTTTTTTTCCGACTATGCTGGAGAGAGATGCAGAAGAATGTGATAATTCGGCTGGATATTGACGACGGACGATAGCTCGTTATTGTTTTAACTCGTTAGAATCTTTACGCAGCGTATTTTGTCACTGCGGGTGCGAAGTATACGGCGCACTGAAAGTTTGTGTTATGCTGTGATAAAAGCAGAAAAGTGAGTGCTCTTACTTTTGTCGTTTTAGGTTCGTATATGGACGAATTAGCCTTGCTGCGTTCATTTCTTCGTTTGCTTTAACAAACTTATAACTCGTCCATTAGACATATAACTTAATTGTTATCTTGTCCAACCAAACGGGCAAGCGTTAGCAAACATCCAACAGGTGTCTGCGGATAGATTCCTCCCTCCCATTTTACAAGTTGGCAAATGTATTCGGAAAATGATGAAAAAATCCACCCTCTGGATTCTGCTTAAAGCTGTTCCTCGCAGACCCTCATCCATAGGGTCTATCAAAGTCGTCTCATAGTAAATCTCCGTACCTGTATCCTTTACACATACGAAACAAAATTTTGGGATTTTCATGATGTTCTCCGTCTTTAGGGGTTTTCTTCTCTCTTTTTGTTTAGCACTTAACTTGCTCAAAACAACCAATTAATAAAGGCAAGACAAATTCTGAAATTTGGTAAACTTTATGCGCTTGTTTACCTTGCTCCACAATGTAAACTTCTTTTAGCATTTATGTTATTTTCAAAAGATGCAACATCGTAGAAATGAGCGTGTCATTTGTTACGGTCTGTATCACTGCGTTTCAGTAACCGAACAACTTCATCATTTCATTTGCTTTCTGAATGTCTATAAACTGGATAGGCATTTCTCCCCTCCCTTATATTTCTGTTGAATTGCTTCAGTGACAGAATAAAAGAATCAGGATATTATGAGAGCATCTTCAGTTTGACAGAATCATAGTTTAAAAAAGTCATTTTGGTGGCCCATCTCATCTTTTGCCGTGAGACTAGCGACTGAATGATCTAGGAAAATCGATTTCCCGCTTGTCGCAAGGCAAATCATTGCAGTTTTGCAAAGTTTTTAACCAAATGACTGCGGAAGTTGAGGAATATATCCAGTGTATTATCGTCAAACTTGCCAGTTAGGTTAATCTTAAACAGTCAAAATTCATGTTCCTAATAATTTGCCTTTGGGCCGTTGATGGTCAGTCATTTCTAAATCGATCCAATAGTTTGACTTCATTCATTCCAGAAAAATGGATCACTTATCAAAAGGAGGTCTGTAAGTCGTCTTGCGAATTTAAAATGAACCAAACATGACCCATCCAACCTGAGTGGACCGAATTTGATTCTATAGTTAAATGGAAACTACGTCTTTTATTCTAATATAATACCAACAGGAAGCGAGAGTCGTCGAGGTTCGAAGTCGCAAGCGAGATTTTCCCGAAAGTTTTATTGCGGTGATGAATTTCAAACAACACCTCCTAATCAAAATGTCACGATAAAAGTATCAAAGGCTGTACCAGTAATCAGTATCCAAATAAACTGCTTTCTGTTAATCAGCTAGTAAATAGAGGCTGAAGTTATTTTCTCAACATCGCTATTATAAGCCGCTCAGATATTATCAACAACACATGGTTACCACGAATGAAAATCAGATGTCAAGGATTCCTTCTCTTATTACTTTTTATTAACGAATACGATCGGGTTATGTCATTATAAGTGAAGACTTCGATGAAACGTCGACGAAAATCGTAAACATTTCATCCAATTTTCCGCATTCCATATTAGACTTCATGAGTATGCAGGGTCGAGACGAAGGCCGAAGTCGTAGCAGTACGCTGAAGTTTATCATTCCTGGCTGTCTGATTTCTTGGTATGATTCTGCTCAGTGATATCAAATTAGCTAAACTAATGGCAGAATTGCTAGAGATGGCATAAACTACATGGTAGGTAAATTATAGGAATGAACATTGTACATTTGTGGCCTGGGAGTATTAGTACGAAAACATAAGCCATTATCCCGATCCGGTTTCTTTTGGCCGCCTGAAGTCGTCATATATGTTACTTTACATCAACAAAATCAACCCGGTAGGCAAGATCTGTTAGTGTAATGTTGCAGTCCACTAAAAACCAAACAACAAATTAGCAATATGATTACCAATGAGAATTCCATTCGGGCAGCCGTCTTAGTTAGCATACAGCGAAAAACAACGTCGATTTAGCTATTTGAAAGAACTTAGAATTCTGATCACTAAACTAAATCGTTTGTGTCAATAAAATTGTTAATAAACTGAACACCACCCATTTGGGCTCCACAGTTGATAACATTTTATTTTGACTACTTATAGTAGTTCTGTTCGGTCAAGTTAGCTGTTCGTTTCAGAATTGGCGGGACTGTAGCAAACTGATCAGTGTCGAAAAATCTGCAGTTCTTTCACAATTTCAACGGCAGCATCACTATCAGAAAAATGTCATGAAATCGACGAGGACAGCCAGTCTGGCACTTCTAATTCTCTGAATTCCTAAAATTGCCTTAATTTTTCTGTTTTCCGAAGTGGAATTTACCAAATGTCAAACTCTTTGGGAAGTCTTATTTACTCTGGACATTGTGCAAACTGAGAGAACTTGGAGAAGCCTCTAGAAAAAAACCAAACCGATTATCCGGAAGTTCATTTTGAAACAAACCGTGTAATGAAAAGTTGCAAGTCCTGTGCTGATCAAGGCAACTAGTGTTCAAGACTGCTTTTTTGGTGGAAGTCGCGGGCCCGTGAACCAAGAAAATATGATGGTTACTGACTGACTAGACATGTCATAAACAGACCGAGTGGAAAGGTGAAATCCGGCTGACGGTGATTTATTTTTGACCGGTCAGCAAACTAAATCAGCAAATTCGGATCTGCGGCTTCAGGTAGGCCAGTGATAAAACTCATGAAACCAAGCTAACGGGACTCCAGTTGATACATGTAGGCAACTGTGTATACACTGTCTCGTCGAAATGCCGTAAAATCGGTTTGTCGCAGTGCTATTTTTATTCAATTTAGGCAACAAAATTTTCGCCTGTTGCCTTGTGAATCTATTTTTGCTGTTTTCATTTCTCAAATTGTCTATCCAATATATTAAATGCTACCCGAAATTTTTACTGAACATCATCATCGGAGTGAATGGCACCACTATTGATTGGATCTGAATTGAGTTGAAGGTCGCAGGAAGCTTCCGTTGGAAGATACGGTCTCCCAAGGGCTTCCGCCTTCCGTCCCGAGCGACAGAATTCATATCAAAATCAGGTAACTTTTGCAGATGGCATCTTAAGCCGCCTTCCTTCCGTCAATCCAAATCCTAATTTTTAGGAAGCAGACAGTACTACCGAATGTCCAGTGTCTCCGCCGTGCGCAGCGAGCATCGGCGTGTAATGTGTAATGTGCTTTCCGGTCACTCGCAATTAGTCAAACAACAAAGAATAGAATGTAGTTTTTTTGCAACCTGGCCTGAGGCCTAATGCCCTCTATAGGATTACCTTGTAACAGAAAGTACTACTTTTAAGGGAATAATGTAAATTTATTCGCAACAATTTTACGGCCAATAAATGCATTCACAAAGATTTTCCTAAATTCAGGTGAATCTGAATGCATAGGTTGAGATATCAGTGCTCAGGTACCGAAATAACTAGAAAATGAAGTCGCCGAAATATTGCTTTTAAAAGCAACGTTCAAAAATGTGCGGTAGGATAATCAATAAGTAAATGACCAAATATGTTATTGAAAACGTCATTAAAACACTGGTATTCAAAGAAAGATTATTGAGGAATCCGAAGTTTCCGTAGACCTCTGGCTAGCACCTCCAACCAACGAAATAGAATAGGCTGGTTTTATGTCTGTTATTGGTGTTAGAAAATCACTGAAGTCAGTGATTGAACAGTTATTATCGTTTGTGCATGAGTTGCACATAGATTAGATTCTCTGTCACGGGGATTGTTAACTACTTTTGGTATGAGATAACCTCGTTTCACGGCGGCGTTCAATCCATGTTGATGGGGCGAAAACAACTTAGATGCATTTCAATGCTCCCTCTTTATGACTGTCTAAGAAAGACTGAGTGAAAATCCTTAAGTAGTTTCTACCTTTGCATCTGAACAATATGGTATTACCTTGTATAAACAAGCTATCCATGTACATGTTTGTGTCGCAATGGAATTTTTCTTGCTATCTCACTTTAGTCAGTCACTAAATTTTATGGGACTAACCTTGCCGGAAATAAATAATCACTGTTGATTGCGAATCCCAAGTTCGTCCATCGGGTTTCTTCGTGATATTCTACGAAATTTTCTGGTCTGGTATAAGCTGCCAATGATGGTCTTCGTTAAGTTGTTGAGATTAACTTAAGGACACCGACCAAAAAATATAACCACATTACATTACCAACACTGATCAAGCACAATCGTAATAACATGGACAGAAATTCTGCAAGGGATTCACGCTTGTTAGAAGAATTAACCCATCCTTATTCGGCTTTTCTAATTTTTCGAATTGAATGAAAACATTAGAAATCGGCTATCTCTGCCTTGAGTATTTCCCAATGGGGTGAATTGTGCAAATATTACTGGGGAGCAAACTGCGAGTGAATGTCATGTCTATGGGAAATGCAGGTCCCTGACATTAAAAGGAATCTGAAGTGGAGATGAACAAGCATAAACTGTAAAAGGGGAATAACCCCTAAAATGCACTAAGCACCGGTGCTTACATTTTGGGCCAGAAAATACAACAGGCAACATAGACAGGCTGTAAGTGATAATTTTTAAACTAAAATTCTACGTAAACTTTGTTCAATAAGTTTGCGTGTTGCTGTGCTGCTGTGAGCATGAAGGTTTCAGTGGTATTTGGAAGCTTATGAACATTTTGAGAGTGACTAAAATAAAGGTATCTTAGTATCGCCCACACGTTTCGAATTTGTATACTATCCAAATTTTGTTATGCAACCAAATCAGTTAACACTATGGCACCATTCATTGTACGGATAGAACATCGAAGACTTGATAAATTCTAAATCTGGCTATACTATTCTTGTGAGAAGTTCGTTGTTGGTATTTTTTAGTCCATGGAAGCTCTAATCCTCAGCCGATACTTCCTCAATGATGCCTTTTCTCGACACCTAATTTTTGGTTCAGGTTAGGTGTGCGAACGTCATACTTGCCGATCCTCTTCCTCTTTTACTGCTTCGATGATGATGCGTAAATTCCTGCACCCCTACAGACAAGCCCATGGACTGTGATGGGATCTTCCAATCCCATTTTTAGCAGTTGATCACGGCCCAAATAACACTGTTTACACTTGGAAAAAAGGTTATTCAGAGTTTGCGTGTTGCGTTGGTATTGGGAAGAGCTGTATACCTCTGGGACAATGCCGTAAATAAGTGAAATGTTCGTCAGTTGCCAATGATAGAAACAACTCAATATTTAACAAACTGGATGTTTCTACTCCGACTACTTGCGAGTTCACAGTAGCCAGAAACGGCAAGACTATACAATATTCACCTTCCGGCTGTTGCGTCAGTGGGGTCTGAGAGTAAATTCGGTATATTGTATGACAAAGTTGACCCAGACAGCCGGCTAGTTTCTCTCCTAATTAGAAAGCTTCTGCTTTATGTTGCAACTGATCGATTCAATCTCCCCCTTCACGTGAGCTTCTTAACACCGGAAGTCAAACGCAATCCTTAGATATCTACAGTACCGTTGTATAAAGATGCACATCATGTCCTTCGTTCATACTCTGAAAGCAAACAACTGGCACGGAGTACTTGATGTCGCAACCATGCAAGAATCTGGTGAATTTTCCCAGGATGACAAAGAATTCTTCTTGACCCACCGTTTGCCTCTATACGTAAACGTTGCATTTTTATCAGGGCTGAGTTGGATCGTAGTAGGCGTACGTTAATTTCTCACCCCCTTTTGGTTCCTGCGCATCATGGCTGAGTTTACTGACGGTGAAGACAATGTGATACAGACTGCTGTCTGAACTTATCCACTTGAGAAATAGAAGAAAAACGTTCACTTGTTACCCGGGATCTTCACCTCCCGCTGGCCTGTTCACATAAACTGAAGTGACTCATTACTTTTACCAATAAGCTTAGGGTTTCAGTGTACTTGTCACAATTCTTTGCCATCATTTTTGACGACGGCTAGACAAACGCGCATACCTGTTTACTGTTAGTCGCCTGAACAAAATAGTTTCCAACTCGCATCCTAAAAGTTTATGATTATTGCACCTTATCAAGAATGTGTGACAAAACATTCTAAGTCGATTCGTCTTTACTCCTGAGCATTCTAATTATATATTGAACCCACAGAAGTGAAAATTTAGTATTTGTGTAATTAAACTACGTTGCCTAGTTTAACAAGTGCTAGGAAGTCACAAAGATTGGACCAGATTCCTAGTGGGATAGGTCAGATGTTGTTATTGGTTAGCTACACTAGTTACTGTACCCCAGAAAGACAACGGGGTAGTGCCAGTAAACGGCCAAGTGTGGCCAAGAAAAAGAGTAGACCACAAGAAGGGGACTGGTGTCGTCGTAACAGGCCACAAGCCTATGATTGAAAGCTTGGTGGGACAGAATTGCTGCAACATGGAACGCAACAGATAATCAGACGAAGATAAAAGAATAAAGCAAAGGAATGTTGATATCACATTTTAGGGGAGCAACACGATAGACTGCCAAGCATTTTAAGTAGCACGCTACTTGATACAGTTGCTTCTGCCAGGCAGTGTAATCCCTTCTAATTTGGACCGCTGGACCAAATGGGAAATTTACATTAAATAAGTGTTTTGGATTGATTATTATTTTCAGTTCACAGTTAGACCACATAAAAAAGACCAAACCCATCACAAGAAGTAGTAATGTAAGGATGGACGTCTGTTTCTGATCCACATGAACTGAAGTCTGCCCTAAGGGAAATGAAATTGAGTGAGAGACAATCCTTAAGGTGATGAGTTAGGAACCTCTGAATAAACGAACATGCATTTTTGTGGCGAGTCAACATGATAAACTCGGTACATCTTTGGTGCATTCAGTCAGTGCCAGCTAGGTAATCTACTCTTGATCGTTCACCCTGGGTTCTCGTTTCAGTTGTGTAGTCTGTTGTGATCGGTGCTGATGGATTGATACTCTCATAATGCACATTCACTTATATCATGCGCATCGGCTTGCGACTTATGTAGGAATATGGGAATGCGGTACCTTGTTGCTCGACTTCATTATCAGCAATTGCACAGGAAGACATGCTGGTTTATAGTTGCATAAATTCCTGATCACTGAGATTTGTATTCAGATAGCGAACGCCTGGTCGAGGTGAATTTACCAATGCATAAGTGCATCTGATTTTGGTCCCCTGGAGTTAAGGTGCGTTTTTATATCGATAGTCAGCTTTTGGCTTTCTGGCCAGCTTCACGCGGAAACACATTTTTTATCTTTTTAACTTCCTTTTCCTTAGACTGACCCTTAGCCCGAGAATTTCAACCGTTCGCGCTTAGCGCTGTTGAGTCCATTTTCATTCGTGTACACTTCGCAGGTTTATAACTAGGTACATTCGGAAACCGCGAAATAAAATAACGTCTGCACGCTATTGGAGGCTTCAAGCCAACTCCGATATCCAAAATTTGAAAAAAAAACTTAAAGCCTTATCATTATTCCTCTCTAACAATTGGACTTAGGGAACATCTTGAACCCTTAACCCGGTCAAGAAACGATAAGAGACTAAAAGTGATTTCATGTATCTGGAACTAATAAGACAACGAGAACAGTTAAAACATTGGGAAAAATGAAGCCTGATGAGTAGTCAGCAGACCAATTAAAAAAGAACCCCAAAAGGAGATAGGTTAGGTATATATTGTCAAAATGCAGTTCGGTTCAGCGTGCACAGTTTGAAATGTTCAAATCAATTCGCTGTTCGGTTTCTTAGGTTGCTGGCGGTTACCAATGACCACCGGCAGTGAGCATATTAGTCTTTGGTGGGGTATCGTTTAATTTTGTGCTCGGTATCTAGCTATGACAGAACAGCCTTCATGGTGAAAGGGTTATGTGCCGATAAACCACCGGTACGAAGTTCGTTTCATGGTTCCAGATATGATTCACAAACCTCAACTGGGAAAGCAGTTTCCCGATTTCATAACGTGCAGGGAAACATCAATGACGAATAGCATTTGATCAAGTCACGTTTCCGACTGTTTTTCAATTATAGACAGTAAGAAGGGACGAAAATGCTATAACCGTCCTGCAAAGGGGTCGGAAGAAGGACATAATCGGGATTTGTCACGAGATCGGAGGCTAAAAATTTTTGAAAGGCGAATATCTGCTGTACCTTTTTGATGATTGCAACTGTTTAGTCTGCATTGTTAGGATGGACGTTTTTGCGTATTTATACATTAAAGTGAACCGTTTGGATGTCAAATCGTAGATGAAGAGGTGTCACTGATTTTACCTAAGCAGTTCTGATTTTTGGAAAAATGAAACTCCCTGGGCTGCAAAGACTGGGGATTATTTCTGGACATTTTGATAAAAGTAAGTAAGCATATGTCGCGACAAGAACTTTTCCATCTGGCAAACGACGGTAAATCTCGTTTTTATTATGCTGCGTTGGAATCAGATCCCCAATAGCAGTTCTCCAAAGTTGCCTTATCTTTTAAACAGGTTTCAGAGGTTATCAGGGTTGAAAGGTTAAGGTATAGATTAAAAACTAAGACAAAAGCATCAGATGTGATGGGAGACTACTAAAAAAGCAGCAGCACAAATAATTTCCTTGTTGAATGAAAACAAAAAATGACAATTTGGACGACATGTGTCTGTAATCATTTTGGTATCTGTTGAAAAGTGTGTGTTTGTATGAAATCTACTTGCGGATCAAGATGTCCATGTTTAGATCACCAGTATAGGTCATTTTGTGCTCTGAGTTCTGATCGGCAAACTTGTTTTATTGTTCATATATTGTCACCAATTTATTGTTTGTTGCACCACACCGTCCAAAAACTGCAACACGACCAAACCACCAATAACCGAAGAGGAAAACCGAAGTCCACTGAATCAATTTTGGACAAAAAATAGTGACGCCGTCCTTATTAACGGAACTTTTGAGAGTAGAAGGTCGAAATCATTGTAAAGTTTCCATTTTTTATTTTATTTAGCAGCGTACAAATAAAGGCGCGGTGTTAAAAACACCGTAGAATATAGACTAACAGTCTTCATCCATCCATATTGGAAAACAGTTAACATACGTCTTCGATGACATTAATCGCGCATTCCCACTCAATTGGGACACACTGCATTGCCTCTGTGCTGATCACTGCAGCAAAAACTGGCATACATGAGGAGAACGAAATGACGACTAGTCCCTGAGCTTTTGTTTGAAGATCTTTAGAAACGACGATCAATACATAAACGATGAACCATAAAAGCTGACCAGATATTCGTTATACATAGTAGTGGAAAATGGCTAAAACATTCCAGTGAAATATATACATACATACGTTTGTGTGCATGGGTAAGTTTTCAATTCTGTTGGTGCTGGCAGCAGATTAAGTAATTTGGTTTCTTTTAGCAAAGCAAAATTAATAATCTCAGTTTATTTGGCGAGAGCAAACAAACCCAGGAACACTAGGCTTTACAGGCTTTACAGAGTAAATGTGCAGAAGGTTCGTCCGGAGTTCCACTACGGTCGAAATAAATTAAGCCCAGCGACGATGATTTGCGAGCCCCTGAGTGAGGGAGGCTGCGTCTAAATCACGGGGTGTCTAAAGTGCATTTCTCAAGTGCACCAGTACCCGATGAACCAGCTTTTGTTCGTTGGCAATATTCGAATCGTCTTTAGGTGGAAGCCGCTTAGCAAAGAAGCCGTTTAAAAGTTAAATAATTTCAAGTTAGAATTGTGAAAATCTGTCCTACATATAAGCAAACTGATAATTCCCTGCCTAAAACATCCCGCATGCTTTGGTTTCGTAACAGTCCGGGCTACGGTGTACTATCCAGTGTGGCTGGGTTCAAAATTCAATGGTGGTTCAATAAGAATTAATTCAAATGCAAAATAGGTTTTATTATTAACTTCGACGTATCTGAAGAATTTCAGTGGCAGTTTACAAGATGGTTCTTCTTGATAAACGTTTATTTTTTGAAAATCGCGGAGCATATTTTTTGTCTAAATGACGAATTGGTCAATGTGCTCTGTCTGACTTATCGCAAGCCCACAAAACTTCATGTTTATTTCATCCACGGTCAGCAGAACAATTTTGGTAGACTACTTCTATGAAGTTTTCCTGTCCAAAGATGATTGCTATCCCAGACGTTTGCAAATCACAGCTCACTGAGCATCAATCTTCGAAATTTTGTTTTCGTTGCTTCGATGTTGCACACCCTGACTTCGGTGACATTACAAGCAATGTGATCTTTTGTCATTTTCTGAACATGGATATTCATCATCTAACATGGGATTACGAAAGAAAACATTCGGCTGTCTTTTAAAGGTTACACAGACAAAGCGATCTCTGGAGATTGGTGTGATATATTTCTATTTTCAAAAACTGTTCCTAACGCATAGCTAGGCAGAATGATGACAGTGATGGCCCAGTTTGGTTTAAATCACTGGACTGGAACTGCCTTAAAAAAATTTGCTAACTGCTTACGTTTGGGTTTACCCCGAGGTTCCAGTAAAATTTACCTAGTTCACTTTTTTGCTACACTGCCGTGGAAATGAACGGGAGCACTTAACACAAGCTTGAAGTTCCGGTTTACTTTAACTCAAATCAGATTTTTCCTATATTAAGTATCTGAAATATTGCTTCTAAAATTACTTACAATTCTCCATTAGGGCCGAATCGCTGGGTTAACAAAAAAAACTGTTTGGTGCAGGTAGGATATTTCACAGGATAACGAGTTCTACCAAAGCATAAAACTTGGCGGTTGAGATTATAGCCCAAGAATAATTCTAACTTCGAGCCAATGACTTTTGCGAAATTTCCATCTCGTCAAGTTTCCAGTTTTGGTGATTGGATGAGTTAGTCTGCAAAACGAAGGTCATTCACTTTTCCATACTTTATGCGGTCTAAAAAACACATGATACGGAGGGAAACGGTGGGCAACTTGACCATTTGTTTGCTGCTTTTATGTATATGATATGGTTTACTGATTAAGAATAAATGACAAAGTACTTTCTGGACCACATTACAATGGAGGACTACACACTTCAATATATGCACCGGGATTTTATGCCAACATTGTGAGCAATCTGGTATTCTGCTGTCAGTCCCCGTGATATTCAGGTAGTGTAGATCATTGCTAAATAACTCAGCGAAGTAAATATTAATAGATAGCTAAAGCTTCAACGGTTATTTAGTAACACATGCTAGAGCAAACGGAAGAGAGCAATCGAAGTTCGCTAGGAAAAGAAGTGTCATTTCTGTCGAGTGAAGTATACGACAAGCTAAAATAAAGATCTCAAAGTAGTTACTTGTAAATTTCAAATCAACCTGACATTGTAACTTATTTAAGCTAAGGATGTTCTGTTTAATGATTCATACTTCGTATTCCAGGTTGAACCTCGGGCCAAGCGCTGGAGCATATAGTGGGTCTGGGAAGAGAAAGGTCATTATTGTCGATAATTTGACAAGTTATAACAATGGAACATCCAATGGGTGATGAGAGTTTTGCGTGTTGAAGCAGATTCTGGAAGCGACAGAAGTTTGTGCCGTTCGAATGCACTGCTCCAGCGATGAGTCACGTCTGATTGAGACAAAATTAGAAACTATTAACCAAACTTTGCTCAATGAATGCGTTACTTGCTTTTCCAGAAAATAGCCATAGTTTATTATTTTAGGACGTGCTGAATTCTTCTGACTTTCCATCACCACTGTTATCAGTGTCATCGTTACTGATTTCCAGATCACCTTCTTTCTCATCATCATCGCCAATTGCATCGTCAACACGCCGATACTTAACATCTGCCTTCCTGACATTCTGATGATTTAGAATACCGTTTCGACGGTAAACATTTGATCACCAGTTGGGGTGACCTAGTCAATGCGAATTCCGGTTTTCTCAGTTGGCCGAACTATCATCCTTTGATCTGAAACGATGAACCCGCGACTGGCGATGAAACGCATGCGATCTAAGGACCATGTTCGGCCATGGGAATTTGATGAAAACCAATAGCCTGAGTTACGATCAACGTAAATTTTCAAGTCCATTAGGACTAATAACAGGGTAACATGAAAATAATAACCAATTAGTTGTTAACTTTCTGTCATTAGAAGCGGAAGGTCAAAAGAATTTATCCAACTGAGCCGGTTAAATGATTTTTTTTGCAATGTTAATTATGGGAACGCATATTTTGGGCCGTTGGTTTGTGAAATTCACTTATTTATACCACAAGGCCATTTACAACATCAAACCTAACAACAATTTATTGGTTGTCAGCAGGCTGAATTCTGACTCCATTCAGTAAAAGAGGTATTTAGTTTTTTTCTGTTTAATTCCAGCGAAGAAATTACAAATATTTGATTTGATTATTCTGAAGTAAAACACAAAAATAGCCTTCTAGATGAATATTGGAATTGCACAAATTGGGATGTAATAAGAGGAACGTTGCTATGCAGTGAGATAGAATTTGTTTGCTCTGGCTCCTCCTCGTATTAGTAAACCAGTTAATTTTCGGGGAGTCTCGAAAAATAAATCACTGAAAATCTCAATTGATGAAACATTTTCTGGGCTCGCAGTATGCCTAAGTCCCACTGGATTAGAACTTCCTCGAACGGTTTTCAGCGAATCCTCACATCTTCGGCTCAGTGTGTCAAACACAACAGGAAAGATTAGACGAACACTTATTATTTATCCGCGGTCGGTAATAAATTCAGCTGCGTTGAAATGGGAAGCAGTGCAGGAGAGAAATCTGATTGATTGGATATTCATTCATCTAGGCACTGTTGGTACGTTAAATAATAAATAAGACGACGGGGAAAATAGCGAAAATTTGTTTTTGGCGATCATTCTTAGATTGACTGACAAGATCTTCATTTAATCAAAAAGTTAGTTAACGGACAAGGAGTGTCGCTGAATGGGATGAATATTGGCGAATGCTTCGGTCAACCAGTTGGTAATATAGAACTTTACTAGCATTGCTTTTGATGGTGAAATCGTTCAACAGAGGCCAAGGCAATCTAATTGGCTCAAGCGAACTTAGTCACAAGAATGTAGATGCTAAATTCCGTGGTCGTCGACAGTTCTGTTCGTCTGGAGCTAATCTGGTTGTCTCCAAATTATTCTGAGACATTATTTACAAATAGTAAGCCTGTTTTATTTCAAATAAATGACCAGAAACTAGTAATGGGACACGTATGCAGTCATTTATAGTAAGATTTGTGTTATTGGAGACAAAGTGGCTTTTGTATTTGAATAAATGCTTCCTCCTTCTACTGGTATATATGGAATAATAAGCGCTGTTAAACTGACAAACGACAAGTGTTGATGCCACCAAAATCGATGTACATTTTTGATCCTCTTAGGTTACTGGTGAAGTAGGGAACTCATATCTGAGTACTGCTTCTATTGCACAGTCTTAAGCGTAAGTGGTATCACGGTGATCTACTGGGGAAGAAAATCACCATTAATTGGGAGGTAACTGAACAAGGTTTCTTTGCTTTCTAATGGTATTCTTGTTCTATATGATATATAATATAAAACCGACAAACTGGCCTGGCTTGCCTTTGATCTGCCAGGACTATAGCCTTATTGATGGTGTCTTCTACACAACTGCTTCGCATTCCACCAGCTAGTTCCGTATATTTCTGTTTCATTGGAAGTGATATGTGGGATTAGATCAATTGCCTGCTCTATTTTACGCTCCATCGAAAAGAAAACCTCTAACGAATGTTGGTGGTTGTTACTCTGACTGGGCTTGGCCTGTGTGAATTTTCAGTCTGTGCAATAAATGGCGAGCCAGTTGACACTTGCACCAATCACGCACAACACTGAGTTGTTTAGTTGACTAATGCATGTCAGAGTTCCCTTGTGCACCACACACTGCCCATGTAAGTATACGTAGATGTATATGCCCATATGCAACCAGGTAGGGAGGGGAAAGACGGCTTACCCATGCTCATTCCATTTGATTTTACTGAAACCATGTAGTTATTTGGTCAGTACAGAGGCAGTAGTTACTTGACCTGCTTTTTTATGGAATTTTGGTTTTCGCTCTTGGATTGGTGTTATGATTTCCGGTAGGCATTTCCTAACCAGTTCTCATGGAGCCTCTTAGCCCGGATGATATGTAATCCCTAGACTGGAAGGCACTGATGCTTTATCAGCGCAGTCAGGCAAGTGGATTTGTTAGTCACTTATCATACTTCCCAAATGTAGTTTGTTTATTTCATAAATTCGTAAGTATCTCTGCTTGAAAGAAACTGGTCTCATTCATGGTCCAATATCTGAAAGCTTAGGTGAAACCAATAATCGCAAATTCGTCAGAATGTTTCAACCTCGTTTTTGATGTCTTTTCTCGAATAATTATGTAAAGATATCTAATACAAATTGAAAATCTGCAAGTTCAAGGACAGATCATCACAGAACACGATGGATTAAATTATATGGTGTTATCGGTTCATTTGCTTGTTAAGATCCACGTCGAACCTTCGTCAGATCGATTCAAACAAATGATCTTTTAAAAATTTAGAGTAGACATTCTCAGTCGGATAACTTTGGCCAACAAAATTTTCACACATCATTTAATTCTCAGCAAGGTTTTTAACCAACTTTTGTAAAGCAAAATAATGTACGTTTCATACGGTGCTAGATTCCATTAATTTCGTGACAACTTATTTGACGTTGAACGGAGTTGTTTCGCCGCAGTAGCAGTTTACCTAATGATTTTACTAAAATATTTCTTACGGGTACCTAAGAACCGCTGAGGAAATGAATGTTTAGTTTCCCGCCAACGCAGCTGTGCATTCCGTCAGTAAATCAACCATAGGTGTTTTTCGACTGTTTGGTTTGCTAGCTTTCTATTCGACCGTAATCGACATTGCTTTTGAAGACGAAAATACCTTGAGTGAAAAAGAATGCAAATTTGGTGACGGATGGCGCGTATCTCTACGGCCGCACCGCTATTTACGATTGTCATCATCTAGGCTGAATTCTGACACGATACTAGGCACAGCTTGGGATAGCTCAAGTGTCGGAAAATTGCAAGAAATCTCCGTTTTATTTCCTCCGTTGATTTAGTGCTCTCTCTCTGAAATCTATTTTGAAATTGTCACCAAATTTCGTTTGGTGATAATTATACTAAACTCACTTATTTCTTGCGGCTTCCCGTGCTTTGCTTCTGTCTAACTATCTTATTCTAATATGTCCCACTGCATACATTGATCACCTTGATTAGTAATTGAGTATAAATCCAGCGTCTGAACAAATAGCTTATTGCGGTGCATATGGTTATCACACATTTGGTGATTTAACGCAGTAGAAAATAAAACACCTAGCTTCATCGCACTGAAAGGTGCTCGAGTAAAAACGGTGCAAATTGTTCCATTACGTTTCTTGCAATATCTATAGTCATCCGATCTCCTCAACAATGAGCATATGCTGTCAAAAATTAAGCCCCATCGCATTAGAACTACGTAAAATGAAATCCGTTGAAGGCTTACAATCTTTTGCAAGAACATATGAAAATGATAAGTCCTTTCACGGACATGAGATCAGCTACGACCAGCATGGACTGGATAACAAGAAAGTCAAGGTTAAAGGATATTCCATATGCGCCTGTAAGATGCATTGTGCACTTACCTGGAATTAGTCATGTATTAGCCCTTATGTCGTCCACAGCGGTGTCAATGTCCACGTTTTACTTTTGTAATGGCCTGCTGTGCAGCGGTTAGTGGAATGAGCATCCCATGCTGCTAGTATCTAATATGATTTGGCGCCAAACCTCATCAGCAAGGCGAAATGAATAGAAATTATATGCTGGGTTAAGACTGGTTGAAGGGAGACATAGAGTATGGGGTGGTAAGTGAATAACAAGTAACTTAAAATAGTAAGTCATATTTTTCCGGGCAGCGTGCACCTTCTAATTTGCTAATGTTTCTGATAACCTGACACTTGACAAAATGGTAGATATTCGATAGGCAAAGAAGGCTAGTGTCCTATGAAGCTCAGAAAAAGAGTATTCTTTTTTCATCGAAAATCTTTCCATGAGTGGAGCATCCTAGTCCGGACTTCACAAGTCACTCCTTAGCTTTTCCAACCGGAGCGCGAAGATAACGTAATTCTAGAAAGCAAGACTGCTTGTTTCGGAAAATTGGTGCTACGCCATTTGTTGAATAGCATTAATGTTTTTCTGGTTACCCGACCGAATGAATGGGAACATCCAAAAATACTTAAGAATATATCAAAACAACGGTAGTCAGAACAAAATCCGAATTAGCGTATTTCTACATTTGAAAGTGATTTATTACTACTGGATTGCAGGCGGCAACATATAAGAAAAGGAACAACTGGCTAGTTCATGAACAGTCATCGGACTTTTTCCCGGTTTAAGATGCAACTTTCAGAGTCGTTAATTAGTTTGATCTAAGCAAACTCTTTTGAGTGCCACGAGATGCATAAACCTTAGAGATCGCCACCGTTTGATTAATGGGTAAAATTTCACAGGATAGTGACACAACCGGAGTTCCTACTTTACTCGCGTGCACTGTCACTACCTGGCTACACAATAGGGCAAACACTTTCCTCATTGGTCGTCTGGCTGTCATCCAAAATAATGAAGCTAATTCACAGCGCAGTCAATAGTTCAATATTTCACTTTATTACTGAACTGCCTCAACTCACCTGTTAGCCGATTTATGCCAACAGACGAGACCAGCATTTCATATTAGCGTGAAGCAGAAGTTGTGTGCAATAAGGGCCCATACCAAGGTGCGCATTTTACTTCACTTCCAGGTACAACGGCATAATTTGGTTTGTCCAGGGCCCGTGTGAACGGTCTTGTCTGCCAATACAATCAGCGGTGATGAGTTAAAAGTTCCCACTCTGCAGTAAGTAAGACAAGCTGACTGGCACTAACAGCAACAATGTGTGAGCAAAGATGACAGGACTGCATTGATCGATGCACTGCTTTTTATCTATGGACGGTGTTTAAAGAAGGCTGAAGTTTTACGAAATCGAGCGGGACGGATTTATTTTGTTAGCCGCTTTTTTGTTCAGTTAACCATAAGCCAACAATTGTAGGTGACGAAATGCAATTATTTACCTACTAATCTGTCTAATGTTAACCCCATCTATCCGACAGATGGTAAGTCCTGACTAATAGGGAAAATCTAACCAGAGTGAAAGAAAATGTTTGATGAGAATAAACCTAATAATCTATAGATAACGAATCAACGGACTTGAAATTTTGTGTTACTTGTAGCTCCCACTGTCGATTTTCATGGGGTTCTAATCGCTGGACTTGGCGTTTAGATCACAAACGTTTCATCACCAGTCGAGATGACGTCGTCAGTGGATTGAATTTGTCAATTAGACTGGGGATGAAACATCTGCAATCTAAAAGCCACGCTCAGAGATTAGAACCCCCACAGATAACGTATACAATCTAGACTTTGCTGAAATACCCTAAAGACGTTGCTTGTAAAGCTTAAGCAGAATAAAGTAATACTCCAGATGATTCGCTCTAGGTAATAATCTACTTCTGAATGTTTACCGAAATCCATTCTTTTTAACTTTGGTAAGTTCAGCTTACCTGAGTAACTAAGACTACCTTCCAGGTGGACGCCAACAATCTAGAGCTGACAACAAGCTGCCGGGTTCTCCACAGCAAGAATTATTATTCAGCATAGTTTTCTTTCTCCTGCCTTTTGAAAGCTAAACTCGGCCATTTACCCGTCGTATTATCTGCGTTGATTCTGAATAAGGCCGACGACATAGTGTTCCATATATATATATATATATGTATGTATATATATATAATATTGCTCTTGATTTAAATTTTGAAAGTGCTATTATTTTTGATATTCACCTAGACGTATTTAGGTGCCGCCATGCAAGTTACTCCAATAGAACCTTAGATCACTTGTGCCTTGTCTGTGCCCAGGATACTAGTTTCGCCCCCGGTCTTGAGATTTATGGGCCGATTTAAATAGCACATAGAGCGACAACGAATTCTCTACATGATCGCGCCATCCATATTTTTAACTGCACAGACTGACGCAGTTTGCCACCAAGATTTTCATTCATCAGTGTACGCTAACCACCTGGCCTCACAACCTTCAAATGACGTTTTCAGCTCTGTTGAAAGAAATTTTTTATTTCCTAACAGAGGATTAGCTGTGAGTAACATTTTTCTTATTCCACTCGATTCCGTTTTCATCATCGCATCCAGGTGGGGAGAAATGTCTCAGCCCAATTCTAGTAGACTCCATCCATGGCCCTCGTACTAATCAACTTTCCTGTTGTTTGCACACAACTGTTTGTTCAAAGTTTAGATGAATGCCCTACTCTAATCACACTGTGCCTAATTTGGTGCGGATTTTTCCTCGCAGGAAGACGTCATCAGCGAACCTCGCTCTAATCACAGAGACTGCATCAATCAATTTTAATATGATTATTAGTCCTTGTTTCCTAAAATTCGCATTTCTACAAAATAACATAGATAGATACATTAGGGAAAAAGCTGTGGTGACGTGTTGTTTTTTCTAGTTTAGCTGAAAGCATTTGATCGCATAGATTTGGTAAATAACGGAATTAAGCAAAATGAGGCATCAGTAGAAGAAAATCGAGTATGCTGATTTTCGCGTCTGCTATCTTGGGTAATCCAGACAACAGGATTGCAATAACAGGTGTTTGTTCGTAGTAAGTTTGAGCGTAACAGACTCAGAATTCACTGAGGAAATTTTGGGAATCTTTACTTCACGCGGCTACAGAAGCGACATCAGTGTTCGGATGTTTTACTACGCTTTTATAAAACTCATTTACATTCAACCAGATATAAAACCCACAGTCAGTAGAGAGTTAAAGTATCCATATAATGGATTTTGGAGTAAATTGTGATGCTACCGGAGAAGTATATGTGGTAAGAAAAGGCTAAGTGATTCGAGGTGGGTAATTTGATTCAAGTAGTGAACAAGCTAAGTCATATCATTATTACAGCCTCTTCGAAGCACATGTAGACATATCTATGCATATAACACAGATCTGTACACAGACTATCTTTTAACAGAAACATTTTGAAGGAGAGAAAAAACAATGCGTATAATTGCCCATAGGAAAGCATATCCAGTCTGTGCGTGCAAGTCATCTGCTATCCACATGAATGAATGGCTGTTTTGCGGACCTGATACTATTCGCTTACCTATACCGAAGTTGAAATTTCACTCAAGGTATCATACTCTTAGTCTTTGGTCAGGTGGTTCAAACTACACAGCAATAGAATAATTTGAGTGTTTCGTATCATGCTGGGTACCGGTGACTGATTACTGATTTCATACATCCTATGGAGGCGACCAGATCTACTAGGGGCCAACTGCATTGTAAGGCATATAATCGGATGTTTGTAGGGTAAGGTTTAGCCATCTAATTTAGAATTACTATCAAATACCAGTCAAACCGGAAGATAGCTCCCAGCATTCTTGTTTGTTCTCACACCTTTGTTCAAACACCTCCATCATGAAAAGATGCAGTGCATGATTTCCTCGGAACAGGTTGTCTGAGATACATTTATTCGGAGGCCTTTAGACATGCTCAGGTTGAGTGGCCACCTCAATGCATTAAGCACTCACTCCCAACCAAGCTAAAGCATCTGAAATCATTATGGCATAAATTTGTTCGATTCTAAGTGCAGTAAATAAGTGACGTCAGTATTTTGCACTCTGTAGGTAGACACAAATGAGACAACAACGTTCCATTTAATATTACACATTTACACGGTTTGTATGCATCCCTAGTTTCACAAGAAGGAACGAAAACAAGGAAGTGATTTCGGTACTTCTAATATGCCATCACGATCGATTTTGAGCAGTTCCAACTAACTTCTCATTGTTTCATAATTATCGCTATACTGTTATTGAGTTCACCGATACTCGAGTTAGAATATTTCATAACGAATGAACGAGCACAACTTATAGACTCAGTTGCATCGAATTTACTAAAATAGCGTACTTTTCATGAGAAGGAATCCATTGGGATTCGAAATTATTCTCGACTCAATACAAATACGCAAACTGTTGTCGATGGGCTAGGATCTGTAACGCAATGGGTTGGTTTGACCTGCCAAGAATCATCAAGCGTTTATCCCATGTGCCTTTAGTAGATTGTCGTCATTATCCAGCGATAAGTGAGTATCACCAGTATATGTCAATTAATTTCGTGACCAAATCAGCCCTACGGAATCCCTTTCAGGCATCAGTTAGTCACAGTATGCAGGAATTTTATGCTAAAAGGGTTTTGCATAATAATGTATGCTTCATGTGCATCACTCATTGAGTTTGTCGAAGACTGTGCCCAGAACATAATCAATGGGTTTTGTGTACCATGTTGTGATCACCTGAAATCAACCCTCCTCGTACAGCCCGGATGGTCCAGGTGATAACATGTTCGATGCGTGCCGCTCACTCAGAAGTGGAACTCCACTCCGTGAGCGATCAACGAAAAGTGGTAATTATCACTCACAATGATAGTGTCTTTACAGCGTTGGAAATTGTTATCACACGACCAGCTATTTTGTACGGTTTCATGATAATGATCATCAGTTTGTGAACCCCTTCTATCACATTCATCCGACTATTCGGATTAGATGTGTGCATATTAGACACCTGAAACAGAAAAGATTCCAATTTACCGATCACTTGTTCGGCGATCCGCAGGACAATGCAAGGTGAGTTCACTTGGAGTGGAGCATAATACCATTTTTGTGAACCAATACATGAATTGGCTGATAAAAACCGAGTTTTGAATTTTGCTATCATTGCGAACGCTCTTAGGTCAATGCAAACTGTTCCAAGTTATAAAAGTTTTATAAGCTGAAAATACCCTGAAATGCTCGAAGATCGATTTTGCTGCTCAAGGATTCACCTAATCAAACACATGAATTGCCAGGTCACACAGGAAGTTTCCTCCAAAAGATCAAAATGTTCTGAACCAATTTAACTGATTTAGCACATTTTCTGATCCGCCTTTACTGTAGCTACTAAGTATAGCTTCGATTCAGAGAATGAACTGAAAAATTTCTAATAATAACTTATTTGAGTGAATCGAACTTCCACACCTATTGTTAACAGAAAGATGCAAAAAAGTGGTCGAAAGGTAGTGATTTGTTTTACGAAGTACCGCATAGTCGATAAATGTCTAAGCAGTCTGTGGTCCTTTAGAAATTCCATTTTTCCCCATTCAGAATACGTTACTGACATTGCTCCGAATCATGGACAGATTTGAATTTACTGTTTTATCAAGCGTGCTATTTAAAAAAAGCAATTAAATTCGAAGTCATCAGCTCTGTTGATGCAGTGACGGCTGAAACTGACGTTCGTTGCAAGTCATTAGTTTTTGTCTCCGTCGAGTGAGAAACCTTCACCTACTTCACGGTAACAAAATTAATTGTAAACTTGTGTGTGGTCCTCTTTTCTGAAGCCCATCGTCTGGAGATAATAACCTTGGTCCGTGGATTGACAAGAAAATCTTTTAGTTCTACGTTCGCAAATATTCTGATTAACGTGAACGGTTTATCCGCTGTAGATTGAAAGGTTTCGTGAGAATACACTAGTCCTAACGGCGAATATTGATCTAAATATGAGTACTTCTGCAGCCCTCAGTCGGCACAATTCGTGTTCTTGTTTCAATGTAAGTTTTAATCCAATATGTGAATATCAGTGCAAATCTTTTGTGTTCATCCTGTAGGTTGGACATCATCAGATTTGCGTAATTAGAATGCTCGAACTGGCCTGGAAATTTAGCTTGTAAGCAATTTAAGATGCCACTTTGTTTTACAATCAGCAGTTCTTTCTACGCGGATGTTCATCTACTGCAGTCAAAAGGACTTAGATTCCTTGCTCATGCAATGATCAATTTCGGGCTACATTTTATCAGGTAACTATGAAGCGACCATTAGCTGCTTTCATTCATCCATGCTCGGTAACAGCATAGTTCTTGTGTACGGGGATCACGGGTCTCAGATAGTATTGTTGTTCAAGGCTTCAACATCTCAACTAGATACTTTGATCAAATAACGCTGCCGGACAATGTAAGCAAGAAGAACTCGATGAGTACCGCGAACATAACAACTGCCTGTTCTAAAATGAGGCTTGATGAACGCGAGATGTAGTGCAAATTCCAAAACTGTTAATGCAACGCTTTCAGTTTTGTTTTGAGCAGTGATACCTCTCGAGATGTTTGGAAATTATGTTGATTATCATGCCCTAAAAGTGGATTATGTTTGCTGTTACTTTAACTCCTGGCATGCAACCAAAAGGTGTAAGGTTGGGAAAGCATGTGTCAGACATAAGTGAGAAATATATTTCAAGTTTTTAGAAGACTAACATGGATGACTGAGGATAGCCAACAAACCCTTCCTTAACAAACTTGAAGTTATAAAAATTAACGCCAAGAACATTGACGTCAGTTGTACGCTTTTCCACTTACACTAATTTGGACGGGGCCGAGTTATTATAAGTAGTACCTGTCGTTTGATTGCCTGGTTCTGTTGCTAGGCTTTCCCAGCGATTACTTTAAGTACTTTCTTGATGGTTCTATTTGTGCGTTCTACTCATGCGTTTCTTTTGGGATGCTACGCCGTCTCCTTCTTTTTGTCGATTTTTAAGATCATGAAAAGTTCATGTGGCATGCTACTCTTGAAACTTCCCCTACCGTCTGTGTTTATCTGTCCCGCGACACTGCATTTTCAAACCTACTCAAACCGACAAGTGGACCCCGGACCAGATAGAGTATCGGATGTCAACGAGGCGATGGATGTACCCAGTAAAAATGAACTGGCGTGGCACGGAGTTGGTGCTTCAATAAAGATCATTATAATCCAAAGTCAATATGAACTGGATCAACTGTTCAGGTTTAAAAATACACCTAGCATTTTATAAGACAGTTCGTACTACACTTCCTTTTGGTACTTTCCATCAGTTGTAGTGAACTCAGCCATCGAATACGCTGATAAACTAGAGCCCGGTACCAATAAGTGGTCGACTACATTTATCTATACACCTGTTTTTCTGATATTTCCGGATGTATCGGGTCAGGTTAAATATAAAATTGAAACTTTTATTTTGAGATCCTGAATAGCATTTTACAAAAGCTGCACTGAATCTGTTTTATTCCTTGTTTCAAATCAAAATACTAACACACACAGTAGTCTGGAATGCATAACCATTTTGGTTTTGTACCTCTCGAGTGCAAAATACGCCAAATGCTTTTGAATGCTGCCATCGCACTGGGAGCCATTAATCATAAACGAGAAAAAATAATCAATAATGAATTTCTTTGCAGGTTATCTATACTAAAATGATAAACTATGCTCTGGTCCTGATGAAACCAAAGGTGAAAAGAAAAAGACCTGCATTATGATCGCTCTGATACAACGAAAGCGACAGATCTTGAGTTATCCGAATACAAAATGCAGTACTCTTCTTCGGGAGAAGCTCTTTTTGTGTGTATGTGTGGATGATTTATTGCACATCGTAATGCTCAAGACAAAAGACTTATTGGGAATGGTACCATTTTAACTACCACTCGGAATGGGTGTGTACTGTAAGTTGACGAAAACTATCTGAGTTTCAAGTGATACCAGAGAAGAACTTATGATAAGAAAATTCATGCACAAGCAGAAAATTGAATGACACCGACGAGGTGATCCTGTGCATGATGGATTGGTGGAAAGCATTCATTTGTTATCTACAACACATGCAAAAGTAAGAGGTTAATGGCAATACTACTGCTAAGTGTCAAAAAGCAGACACGTTTGAATCCCAGCAATTATGAAGAATTCTGCTAGAAACTTTTTTATTCGTATGATAAGTATGAATGGTGAACATCAACCTTAAGCAATAAACTAATGTGAATGCTTTGGATGGTTTTCCCTGCGAAGAACATTTTCCCTGAAAAGCCCAATCTTTACTTACCAAGAAGTTAAGCTCAGTGTAAAGGCAGTATAATTTATTTTTACATTTGAGAGTGCATCGATGATAATTCGAGAACTGGACGGGGCAAAAATGCAACATTTTCGAATCTTTAGCATCAGCGGAGATGAAAAATAATTTTTCCCTTGCCCTATTTCATCTTTGACTTAATCTAAACACGTTGCCTAATCGTTTCTATGTTAACCCGGCCACTGAAAAATCGCGAAAGTAAGGACTTCAAATTCTATTGAACGTTTTGGAGATATCGTTGTTAGCAAATTAAAAACCTACCTTACGATGTAATGTCAATAGGTATCTACTATCATAGTAGTTTGCTCAGGACACTTCTACCATTTATGCTCTGTTCAGAGTAAACAAAAAAGCCGTGATTGTTGGGAATTATTCGCCATTTATTCCCAAAATGAAAAAGAACATAGAGCTGTATTGATAAAGACGGGTGGTAAGCGAAAAAATACAGCAAATTACAAATTACACTTGGAGTCAGGAATGCCTCCTTCTAGTATTTTGTTAAATTTGGATAAAGAGGGCCATTTTAGAGGTTTGGTGAAGATTATCCGAGATTTTAGGAAAGTATACTTATTACCGGATTCGGCTTAAAATATTGATTTGTAGACTAAAATTGGGAACAATAAGATAGGAATGCCATGCATGGTTATTTGTATTACTTCAATCAGTTAAAATGTCCACAAGCATGACTTAGGCAAAATGAGGCGCCATACATTTTGAACATGCTGACGTTACCGAGTGAAACGACGTTTATATCAATAAATGATTACAATCAATCTTTGTGAAGTTAATTCCTTCCAGCTTAAGACGCTTGGACATAATCGAATATAGTCTAAAACAAATTGCGCTGTTGTTTCAGTTCACGCATGGTCCAAATCTCGCAGTGCGCTTGTTGTTTCTTACGTCCGACATTCGGACTATTACGTTTTTTCGTTGAGATTCGGTAGCCGGAATGGAAGGCAAACCAACTGCCACGCGCTATTGCGTGCCCTTTCTGATATTAGTTCATGCATATTTAATGATGAAGAGAAATGATTAGTATTTGCAAAACTAGCAAAAGCGAGTAGATTACGGTCCGATAAAAAGATTCCCGACAGCTTTGTTTTGAACCGCTTGCCGTCCTATTGATATCTTAATTAGATACGAGACAGTCTTCATACCGACAACTTTTGGCGGGAAGCTTGTTTTTCCTAATCGTTCCCACCCGTCCCTTGATATTGTCTGATGAACCCATTGGTCCTTATCGAACGTAGTCAGTCGTGAACACTTCAAGATTAAGTCACGGAATCGCGAGTTCATGTCTTATCGCGAATGTGTTAGGAGACGAATCGACACCCAGAATAAAGCAATCATAAAAGAATGATGCCCTGACAGTGAAGGAGTGAGATAGTGTACGTTTCGAGTGAGTGCAAAGACATTACTAATTCAGTCACATTCTACCGTAATTTGTTTTAATGCAGGTGTTTTTCCGTACCCGCTTAAATGGGAAACAACCCTTTATTCTTTCTAAGTGCACTGAATCCCCGAAAGACTGATCTATTCTTATTTGAGCAGAATTTGCCTTATTACACAAGGAGAACACTTTGTTTGTAGAAGTAAAATGCAAAAATTAGTTGGCAGCATAGCTTTTATTTATGGTCCACTGCTTATTTAGGTAAAGCAAAACAGGGACTGCTTTTAACCTTCAATCGTTGTGCAATTTCTTCCAATGACTTTTAATGCAACTACCTCTGCCCATTCTTAGGCTAACAATTTTCATGGTAGAACTTTCAGTATGACTGTAATCGGTCGCAAAATGTTTCACCGTTTCGTTCATTGTTTCACACCTCTCAGCAGTGAATTCTTTTGGCACGAGAAGCAATAATAATGAGCAATATCGGCCGTGGTCTCATCATAACCGCAGTCAGAACTGCGCTTTATGCCTTTGGAACAGATTTCGCTGATTATCCAGGATTGATTGGCTATCGTTTTATAAAAGAAGAAGGATTATCATTTGAAACATCCAAGGCCCGGGCGGAAGTGACAGGTTTTGCCTGGGGTAACAACGAAATGGTGTCAACAACAGATGCACTCGAAACGCGATCGAACAACATTTTTTTCTCATTTTAAATGCCTACCAGCAAATGTTCTTCCTGGATGATTTTCTGATACTGTCGCGGAGTTCATTTTGAAATCAATCGGGAACAGAATGTGCTTCTATAAAAGATTTCAAGCATTTAATGATAAACAAGTGGAGAAAGAGATGACAGAAGGCTTCTGAAGGTGTTATTGGGGAAGCATTTATTCTGTTCACCTTGGAAATCTGTGCCGCTGTCGTTTAATTGATTCATATTGCATTCACACCTGATTTGATTAAACTAAATTTAGGGCGAAGTTTATACTCTGTATTAGTGTTATTCATGCAGAATTCTCGTCACTTATGAAAAAGCCAGTTGAAGCAAGGAACCAGTTGCTATACGACCCCACCAAGTTGAATAATGCATACAAAAGCAACTTATCCCCAACGTCAGACTGTTTTGGGCGAAAATTATGGAGTGATTGAATGCTCGGAATCAACGTAACCCTCATAAGAAGAAAGTGACTTTAGCGACAACAAAACAAATTTTTATCCTATGCTAATGAACCATCACTCGTCTCTGATTTGTCTAGATATGGACATATAAAGATGAGAATTTTAGTTTACTGTTGAACGTATTTTGACATCGAGATTTCGGAATGAACAGATGAAAAATTCATGAACTTTTTGGATGCCTCCTCAACATCCCATTTTGGGTTGAACTTTCCCTATTTCTCGATCTCCATTTCTCTTTTGGGTGGATGCTTTTTCGGGTAAAATGAAAACTGCAGCAATTTGCTGCGAGGTAAAGCTTTTGAAAGTTGCAAATGAGACTGGGTTCCCGCAAAAACTCCATTACAAAACGTGCTGAAGACATTGGCATAAATATCAACTATATAAGTAATCATGCATGCATAAAAGTTTTCCATCTAAATGTCAAGACGTTTTGAATGATGGAGTCTTAATAACATATAAAATGGAAAGTTTGATAGCACTTTTACGGTCCAATATTTGACAGAACTGCTTTGTGTTAGAGGGGGAAACTCCGCGTCGTCAACTTAACCCCGTAAATCTGTTTTATGTTCCTAAGAACGTATAGAAATGGTGCTTTATAAATCTGACAAAGTAATAGCAAGTTGAAACAATTCAGTAAATTATTTTACAAACAAATACCTACATGAAAAAGGAAACGATTTGCATTGACTGTGTCCAGTCTGCATGAAATATCGTAGATCCCAAATGTGCTGATAATTAGGACGACAGAAGACCAAACTATTTTACAATCCTAGAATCCCTAGCACAATGCTACTCTAAGCAGATATTGTCTTTTATTCTGTGGGCCACATTAATGAGCTAGGGATTATTCCTGCCGAAATTATATTTTCTTTTGTCAACTGTTTTCAGGCTATTTCACTGCGTTCCAGATAAAAACTGCACAAGGACAAAAAACTGTATTTTGTTGTGAGCATTCCCATCAATCTATTGTTTCCCGAACTTTTGTCTGGGTTGATCGTTCACCATGTGACAGCCAGTTTGATAAACAGGCAATGACCATAAAAAGAACATTTCTGGAGTATTTTTTCGACAACTGTTCTTTTATCTGGGCCATATATGCCAAATGATTGTACGGTCTGCATCCCAATTCTGGAATACGGTGGTTGGCAGCTTTTGTTGGCATCATCTGCAAAACGTGAAAAACGTCTGTAAAGAACCCATAAGTTTTGTTCGGTTAATCAACCGAACTATAAGATAAACTGTCAGTTTTTTATTTCTCCTTGTTATTACGTGCCCAATGAAATTGCAGACATTCTGGTTGTTTGTTGCAACCCTATTAGTTAGCTGTTAGACAAAAGCAAGCTGCGTTAGCTTGAACAACTTCAACTGGTCTTAACAATTCATTATACTTGTATGGTGTTGCGTAAAGTTGGCACACCTGCTTTTGAAATCTATTCAGGGAAACACTTTATCAAGCTTCGGATTCAAGTGGTAAGAATCTAGATTATTTGGTTTGCATTGGCAAAGCTCAGCGTTGTTTTAGGAACACGCGGCCTGAAATGCGTTTCTCATTCAGGCTTTATTAGTAATTATTATAAACGATTAAGTACAACGGTAGATTAGCAACATAGTACATCTGAGCAGTCCCAAATATGTCACGGGGTGCTTGACAAAACGTCTTTATGGTCACTTGGCTTTTCAATAATGAAATGAGTATACCTCCAGAGAAAACAACACTAATAATGTAGGGGCGATTTCTGAAAGAACATATCCATTATATTGCATACCTTGAATACTATATTTGGTGTGAGACAAAAATAGAACCATTTAAATTTTTGGATCCTGTAAAAGGCGAAGTACAAATAGACGACAGAATATAATAGGAAAGCTTACGTTAGAAGGGAACATTCAGATAGTTTCTATTCGTTTTGTGTTGTACAATTCTGGCTGGTTAATTTCTACTTAAAATCAGATTCTAATTACAGTTTGGTGCTGACCAAATAGAACTTCCAACAGAACGATTTTCCAGTGGATGGTTGTCTCCTGATCAATATTTCGCTCTTATTTTAATTATGAGCCAGTATGAGTTATGGACATCGTAAAGTCTGGCCAGAATTCACTTGTTTTTATTGCTAGTTCCGTCAAAGCAAGAGTACCTTAAAATTCATCAATCAATCACGCGAGCGAATCTGTCACGTTCAGTACCATGACTAGAGTGGACAAGAACGGATAAGAAGTTGACGTCTGCATGAAAAATTCGGTGCGTTGTACTGACTAGAACTACGGAAAGTAACTTGACCGGAATCATTTCATGAGCACACTGGAACTTTGAAAGAAAAATGTCAGCACTGATATCTTTTGAAAATCAAGAAGTTGAAATTAGTAAAGTTCTAGATTAGTTTGGAACCAAGAAATTACAGTCGACTTTAACTGAAATCGGAATGAGAAGATCCATGGATTTTCGTTCCAGCTAAACTGAATTTACAGCCGATTGGATCTTGTTAGAAAACCTTTTGGTGTCAAACAGATCGATGAAGGCCCCTCCGGTTTTCATTAATAATAGAAAAATGCAATTAGTTTATCACCAAATGCAATTTGGTCAACCAAAAGGGCTGTCTGCTGACTAATGCAGTTTATGTACGTTTACATAGACGGAAAACTGAATCTACATCATCGGGCCTATTTTTAACATTCAGTACCGTAGAGTTGCGTCGTAGAAAGGGAGAAACAGTTGATAATCAAACGCTTTCTGACTGTAACTATTTGTATTTCTTAGGGAATAATAACTAATTACTAATGGGTCAAATAAGGACAAAAAACGAAAAATATTCTACGAGTGATTGATGGTTTGACAATTACATTTGAAATAATGTGCAGCAAAGTTGTCCGCATTCCCTAACTTTAAAACACAGTCAAACACAATCAATCAAGATCAGAAAGTTTATTTTTTACGGGGATTGTAGTCAAATGGAATTATCGCTAAAACTGATGAAATATATGGAGCAAGACACAATTGAGCACATAGTTTTTAAGTTCTCCGCCGTTAACACAGTCAGTGTCTAGGTTGGCTCTATTTTCCAAATATATTTGCATCCAACTCTTTCAGCACAATCAATTTTCTATATAACATCGACCGGTAGCAAACTTTGTTCTTTCTTGGTAAAATTTGTATTGACCACATAAGTGTTTGCCGTGCTTGTCAAGCCCGTGGTGAGAAATTGTAACAAAATATTCCCTCCCCCGCACACACAGTGCAAGACTTACATGTGAACATCTTTATTTGAATTTGTGAATTGGTTTTCCGTTTCTAAGTCGCGTTTCACCTGCAATACAGCAGAATTATATTAGTCTCACAAATAAGTTCAATCTTTAAAACCACTTATCAAAAAAATATCGTGTATATCAATTTCGAGGGATTGGGGAAGAAGAAAAATCACGTGAATAAACATAGATTGGTTTTGACGGAATTTCGGTAATGAATTTCTCCTCCCTTGAATTTAGTTAGTCCTTTGGTGCGACCGTCTGATTTGGCCCTACTCGTTCGGCGTGATTGCAACATGTACGAACTTTTTTCGAACAACATCAAACTGAACATGGCCGAATATCTAGTCGAATGAAGATACACTGACTGGTTTCGATCATCATTATTATTGCTGGCAAAAAATATTATTAATCTGTCTTCAAGACGGCAAAATCTTATTAGGTTTTCGTCGTGTACACTGTTCCTGATGAATGCAACTGCTATATAGCACAGAAGCTGCAATGACGCCCAAAATAGTCTGGAAACTTTAAAATTTCATTATTTGGGTCGACGAGTAGCGTTCGACAGACTGATGGATTGGTAGGTGAAAGGGATGCTGATAAACTTAATGATCAACTCAAAGTAACCGACAGCAAGCAGTTCGTAAAAACTATCAACTATCTCAAGGTTTTCAACTAACACGAAAAAATCCCAGTTTCAGTCTTCAAGGAAAATCTTGGATGTTACACGAATTAGCCCCTAATTTGGAATAGTTTTTGTCGATCCTCCAGTCAGAAATACCTTTTATTTTGACAATGACCCAATGGCGCATTCTAATGCAAGTTCTCGTGCAATGGGCTAGGTGACTTCATCCGATAGATGGTAGGAACCACTTCTTAACCCAACTGATAGTACACTGAGGTATGTTTACTGAATCCAGGTGTAAAGCTGCTTGTTAAGCCGGAAAAGATTAGTTGTCCTAATAGTTGCAAGTAATCCGTTTTACACAGAAATAGAGCAATGTCCAAAGTGTTCATCTGAATAAATAGAGGCTCACAATTCTGTGGAATGCGTGGCAGCCTGTGCTATTCAGGTTTGCTTGTTGTTGGCAATAATGAAGGCGTTTTTGGTTAGAGAAGCATGAAAACCGATGTTGAATCTGTTGATTGTGAACTTACCAAGTGATTTTGTGTCAGACTGGCAAAGTTCCACCAGGTCCTGGTTGAAATGCACAATGTCTAATAGAAGTAATAGTTATCCTCGCGACAACAGATGACTGGTTGCCGGATTGGAATGCTCTCCTTTCCGTATATGTTTGACTGTACATAGCTGCCGGAAATATTGTCGATGTTTGAAAAGGTATCTGAAAATGTAATTCGACTTTGAACGTTACGAATATATCGATACTGACCACATCGACATAAACTCTGGTCAAATTACTAGAACTTGCGAATAGATCGGCGAAGCTTCACATTGACATTTTATTTTTGTTTCCGTTTTTACGCAATTCGGATACGGTTTCAGAATACCTTCATACAGATACCAGCATATCTTGCGTTTTGCAGCTTGGACTAGGGAACTGACTTTCACTGCACGAATTCATTGCTTCCTACGTATTTACCCCAGGATCCGAATCAGACACAGTGAACAGGTTTCAGTTATCAGGAAATTTACGCCCATTACGAGTGGCTTGTTAAATTTTTCTTTTTCATCATTTGGTAATGTCTGACCATTTAGTTCAACAAAGCATTTTAGAATGTCCACAGCTTTTGTACTTGAACTTATCCACTTGCGTGGGAGATGATACAAGAGTGGCACATCTTCCACTTAGTTCCATAACACACTGCGCGACAGAAACATAGCTATTGCATATTTTTTAAATTTTGCAAGTCAGCGGATGAACCCAGTTTATTGGGCAGAACATGTGGCCATTGAAGTTTGAAACTCTTCTGTGGCGCTTGATTTTTAGTCGCCAAAGAATGTAAAATTTGGTTTCAGTTGTTGTGGCTTCTGCTTTGTAGTTTCGTCCAGAAGTTTAAAAAGTTAAAATGCTGTTCTTTTAGCTTTGTAAAATTAGTAATTGTCAGTCAGTGATGAAGTTCTTATCTGGGTTATATAGTAAGTTGAGGTGAGCCACAGAGGCACTGTCTTACTTCGAGTTGTTTCTCGGGCAGATATATGGGAAAAACGCAAAAACGCGGAATATGGTGTTCTGCCTAGCATTTGTCGGGTTTGCAGAGAAAATACCAAGAACATGCAGTCAGCAGTACAAACACAAAGGCCATCCGTTAATATTCGCTGGAAAGTTGGGACGAACTCCCTGGTGAGGCTATTCGCTTCACTTTTATTCTCAACCTAAAGGTGACTTATTGTCGTATCCTTCAAAAATGCAACTCTATTGCCCCCAATCCAACAAGCCTGTTGAACACTAACAAAATAATTTTATATTTTTCTGTGAAATAAAACCAATTCCGTGAAATTTTTGCCGATCATACTTTCAGACTTGGAAAACTGGCTCATCTCTGTCAGTGTGTGGCCTCTCTGAAATCCAATGTTAAATCATGTCATTCAAAAATCCTTATATAGGATGTCGCCAAACGTGCATTTGTGCTCCTGAAGTTTAGTGCTGTACTTTAACCGCCATTTTGACCGTCCGTTGCTTAGAAGCTTTTGCTAATGTCTGTTAATTTAAAGAACACAAATTAGTTGCAAATTACATTAGATGTCAGCAAAAAAATTCACGTGACATAGTGTTCACGGGTCTTGAAATGCGCAGCCGATCATCTTGAAGAACGACCAGTAAATAACAGGTTTATGTTGAATGAAATCATCGAAATAACTGAGGCAACAAATATGTTAGAGCTTGTTTTCCAAACAGAAAAAATGATTCGCAAATGAAGGCACATTTGCTGATATTAATCGTCTCATTTTACTCAAAAAGCAAAAAAGCCCAGCCTTCAACCGGCAAATTGTTCAGTATTTTCTATCAGCTAACTTACTCTAAACGTTCTTAACTATAAATAATGTTTACACAAACAGCCTTTTTCTTCTGTTCTTCAGGTTTTGACGGCTGTACTTGTCGGTTAGATGACAAGCTCTTCATCACCAGTATATTAAACATCATCAGTAGGTATCTAAAAGCTAAGGTCTGCGACAAAACTACACGCTGTGTCGGATCCGTTGAACGTTATTCACGAATACAGAACGTCTTCGCGGCCCTGTTAATAAGTAAACGCAACTACATTATTCAAAAAATGTCTCAAACCTATAGAAATTGGTAGAAGTCCAGGAAAATGGATGCACTTGATTCGGAAGGAAACCCATTTCTTGAATTTGGTATCTTTATTTACTTAAAGCTTCTGGTCATACCAAGTAGCAGAGTTGGCATTTTGAGGAAAACGGTGATCTTGCACTACCAACTCTCAGGACATTGTTCCATCCACGGATGAGACAACAACACAGGGTAGGCAAATTGTTTTGCTGATGAGCACGGCAGCAATGCTGCAAGATAGATAACTTGCAGTATTTTGATCATTTACGTTGTGATATGGTTTTCAACAAAAGACGTAAAATGTCAAACAAAAAAAATAGTCCAAATGGTTCAGTGAAATTGACCGAAGAAAATTAATGCATATCAAATGATGCATTCTCAGAAAACCCTTGTATATAGATTAATTTAAATCAAAAAAATACCCATATAAAGCTTGAGATTTATTAGCTGTCGATCAAGCCGTGGGAAAACTGCGCAAAAATATTGAAACTAATGCAGACTATTCAGTAAACTGTTTATTTTATGCATGCGATAAAATTGGGCCAGTATAGTGCACGAGTTTAAAACTCTTTGAGATCAGTTTGTGAAAACCCACAGACCAAACTTTAAAACCTAACCACAAATAACCGTAGCTCATAATGGACGTGATTCCATGGGAAATGGAACAAATCAAGTGTCGGACTTGATCGACAGTTAATCTCACACAGTGACCTAATATACATTAGCAACACTGCCAGTTTATTTAGAAATTGGTCCACGGTTCAGCTGTCGCGGCTTGAAACGCCTTTTTATCATCATTTAACTTGCAGCATAAAGAACGTAGAACAAACTACCGATGAGAGGGACGTAGAAAGTGATAATTCACTCTATGACTGACCGCAAACCTGTGTTTGCAGACCGGAATAGAAGAGATTCCTAGTCAGGCTGAAGAACGATTCACTTGTCGTCAACGCTGATCTGAGGATTGATAAGATGAAAAACAATTAATGGCATAACTTTTGTTCGTTTATACATGCTGTGGCCTTGATGTTTTGAGCGTGCGAAATCAAAGACAACAGGGTAGGAGTTGCTGCCCTTTAATCGAACAGTCGCAGTCTATTTTAAACAGAACTCCAAAGGAGATTTTCATTGCCCTTTTCATTGCTAAGCAGATTCAAATTTTTGGCTTATTAACGTGACTAACTATTTACTTGTTTGGAGGATTGATCCATCATCATCATCATCATCATCATCATAATCGTTATCATCATCATCATCATCATCATCATCATAATCGTTATCATCATCATCATCATCATAACCATCATCATCATCATCATCATTATCAACATCATCATCATCATCATCATCATCCGTGCTTAGGATGACATTTGCGCCCCAATGTAATTGAACATTTGCGGTAATTTCATCGAATGTGGAAAATACTGGTGGAAGTGGAAATATATCAACAGATTTCAAAGTCTGTTTTGATTATAACTCAGGTGGCTGATTTCCGTGAATTTCTGATCCTTGAGCTTTGGATTCCAAATGTTTCCGCATCAGGCGAGGTAAAAAGTACTGACAATGTTTCCTCGACTAAAGATGACGCTCATGCACTCGAAACGCCAAGCTGAAGGATCAGATTCATGCAAAAATTCAGGCAGCTTTTGTGCTGCAAAAGTCATTTCATTGATGCTGAATTGCGCCACCTAGTTAGTTTAACATATATAAGCATCCCAAATTGTGAGAAACACCAATATCAAGCTGGAATCAATATCGGGGTATAAAAAATAAACTGTAGTTCAATTAATCTAGATTGTTTGGGTGACTATTGTTGTTGAAGTAAAGGACAAAACGACTAGTAATTACTGCATGGTGTACTCGTCAATTAAGTTAACCCATTTATCTCAAGTTGGTTAGGAAATAAACGATGAGTCATAAATTGTCAATGACAACGTTGTGCAACATATATTGAAGGCAAATTTATTCCACACTAATTGCTAACAATAAGGGAAATTTGCAAACGATTTGCAAGTAAGTTTGGTTCAAAAACGCTTCCTTAGCACGCTCGTTTGTTTCCCGGTAATTTTTGACTTCACATTTTAATTTCAATTTCACAACACATGGTTCACTGGGTTGACGCCGCAAAGATTGTGAAAACAAGATAGGGGATTTTTAAAAAACTGACCACTTCATTGCTTCTTCAATTTTACCAATGACCTAATATCCTAAATTGATTGACGACTGTAGCAAATGTGCAGGAATTGTGTTCGTCTAATTGCGACCAAATACCAAGAAACGCAGCTTCTTATCTCAAATAGGTCTTCAGGTTTTTTTAGCATTACTTTTTAAGTAAATTTTGCTCACTGAAGCTTCTTATTTAATATGGAAGTAAATATATCAAATACCTGCAATTTTCTGTTACAAAAGCACTCACCGAGGTCCACTACTTAGTCTGTTGTAAATGAGATTCAGTATAATACAATGCCGTTAGTTGTTTTAATTTCGTAGAAGATAATTAATTAACTTTGATAATATCCCTTTTTTGTTTTCAGGTTATTACCCGAAACGTGGATCACTTTGCGGAAGGTGAAAAACTGTAGTGGCATAGAGAACGATGCTTTATTTAGAAAGTGGAATGGTTGCCAACCAACGCATTTTTCGACTGCGCACTCATTTAGTTAGAGCTGTCATGTTCGTTTGCAAAGGAGCCATTGCTTATAACACTTGTTCACGCGATTGCACTTTTTTATTGCATACATACAATCTTATCAGGTGGTCGTGCGCTTTTTATGAAAAAATGTATGTTTGGTTCGCAGATAAAACAACTGCTCATAAATGTGAAAATTTTACATAGATCTTTCTTCTATTTGAACCGGAACGGAAAGTCAACAGCCATGTTTTCTTCAGAGATGTTACTGGTAGATGAGTACTTTGTAACGAATAGATGTCCATAAAATTTAACAGATGAGAAATACTGCATGGATTCTCGGAAAGATTGATTGGAAAAATGTAACAGTAGCAGTCAACGGATAAGATACAAGCTTAAGTTTGCGTTTTCGAAATGCACTGTCTAAATGCCAAATTTCTAGTTGATTTTGGATTCACGGAAAAATTCTATTAAACTGAGCAACTTCTTATTAGGTCATTCCCGAGACGGACTTTATCATTTTGAAATGCAACTAGAGAAGATTGGTTGGTGGGGAACTGTTCTTGGAAAAACATCTTACTAATGCAAGCGGTGGTTTCCTACTGTTTACGGTTCTTTTGCCTTTGTAATTGGTTAAGTAATTTATTTGGAGGTACTGTTTGCAAACTTGGATTTACAAATATCAGCCATCGGATGAACAGTGAAGTTCCGAATAGCTACTGACTACTTTAGTTTGTTTCGAGACCTTCTGGAACACTAATAAATGACGAACATCTACTCTCCGATTTTCAAATTCTACCCTCCAAATCATTTGCATGACTGGCTACAGACTGTCATTCGGTTATCTGATACATTTTCCCCACCGACTGATTAGTCATCTAAGCAGCACGGTTAAATTGTGTCGAAAAATGAACGGCTGCTTTCGCTTTCTCGCCGCTTGATTTGCATTTTACAATGTCAGTTATCCAGGCTACAGAAGTGCATCGTTGATTTGCACGCACAGTCTACCCAATTGTTGCTTACAAACTGGGTTTCCCAACGGATTCAGCTGCGGCATAAAATCGTCGGTCGAATTAGTAATTGACTAACTGATCCAGTTCATTTTCAAGCCATGATAACTAACGGACAAAATAAAAGAACCATTCCATGGGACTGTTATCTGTCAGCATTTTTGCTAGAATATTGTACTTACTTAGACCATCAGTGCTTTGGGAGACCAATGTGTGCAGTGAAATAAGCCAATTTGGATTGTTGCTTCAATTGTCAGAATATGATTTCAGAATTCTTAGAACGTTGATTCCCTCACGTTTACTTGATAACAGTTTGAAGATAACAAAGTCGTCTAATGAGCCATTTGTGATGGACAAAAGGACTTCCTCTTCTAGACATTTTCCGTAAAATGTGGTAGAAGATGAACTTCGTAATCCAATTAGCCCGAATCTTTATTCCACTGTTTGCTATGTTAATATAGCAATGTCGAAAACTGGCCAAAGGGAAAAATCTCGTTGTCCTTGTTGAGAACACTTATTCTGGGGATAATTTTGATATATTATTGTAATGTACCGCATGGTTACAATCAAATAGATCGAGATGAGCCGGTAATTGTTTTTGCAGTCTGAGATGACGCGGATTTCGGGGTTTTGACTTTTATTCATGCCGAAATCACAAGCGATCTTTGTGCTCATCCGGCACACTCTCCCGACTGATGGAATCCCTCTTGCCAGTCACATTAATTACGACACAGCAACCTCACAGCCGTCAGGTAAGCTACGCTTTCCAGACAAAATGTAGTTCACACTTGAGGAATCACTCAAACAGCCAGCGGCTATACTCGTGTCCTCCCCGTTTTCCCTACCACCATCGATGACTGAATGGTATGTGATCTCTCAGGTCATCGTTTTATTACGGTCGTTAATTTTTCGCTGCTGGGGTCTGTGATACAACGGTTTGACCAAATATGTCGTTCAGCGTTCGCAGAAAACCTGCTGCATCCAGGATTAGCTAAATTCTCTTAGGAATGTTTATATTATTTTATGCTCCAGAGTACGTTTTTAATCTGAGTTTGTTGATCAAAATAAATGGAAGTACGGAAGAAACTCCACAAGCATGGAAGGGTGTGAACTTAGAAGAAGTAGGCATTTTAACACTTTTGATAATTAGAAAAACAGGTTATTATTTTCTTGATAGTAAAAAGCATAGAAATATCATGCCTGAATGTTTATTGACTACGTTTGATTGCAGAACGAGACAGCAAGAGCGATTTCCTTTTGGTTTTTGAATATTTGGGGATATTTTCAACTGATAACCTAAACCAATAATATTGAATATTTGTTTTCTTATCAGTTGGCATTCGTTATGTAAGTATTTGTCAAACTTGTCCTTGATTCTATCTGTTTTATCAGTTTTCGTAACTATCTCTGCAGTCCAAATGTTTGATGCAAAGTCAGTCGGTTTGGAAGTTATCTAGGCAGTAAGGTATCAAAGCCTTCAAACGGAAAGCTTTTCGAGAAGTGTTGTTGTGGAAGTTATTCCAGTCATCTACAACATTCGGGATATCGCAATTCTTGTACGAATAATGTGAACTTGCCATTTCAAACTAAGATCAAATATCTCTGAACGCAGTAAGCTGAGGGAACTATCCGCTTTGCAACTCTCGCGTCCAGAGAAGGCTGATGTAAAGTTTTGGGCAATTTACTGATATGCTACCGCAGTGAGTTCCCCGTATAACAAACACTGCCTAAATTAGAGAATTTGTTTTTTCCTGTGGGTGATCACCGATGGTATGAGCTACGCCCGATAAAATTTCAACTCCGACTGACTAAAGGCATTTTCTTGAAGGCTGGTTACTTTTTAGGACTGCATTCTAGGTAGTTGTCAACAGAGGATGGATGCATTGAAGCTTGACAAAAATGAATTTAAGCGGAAAAGATGAGGCGAGATTCAAGATACTCATTTGTTTGATATCTTCTGATTGAATTCATCGGTTGTTCACATTTCATCGTCGGTATTGTTATGCTTATTTTGTGCGTTTACTGGTATTTAACACAGGGGGAAGGATATATCGACTTTCGATTTTACTGATGTATGTGTGCATCTACCAAATGGACATCATGTTCTAACTGTCTCGTGACATAAGATTGAGTGGACTGACTAGACCGAAATCGGACTCTGCACAGAACACTATTGACTGTGAAATGTTTTCTTATTGCTTCTTTTATTTTGATGAATTTATCAAGTAAACAACTTCCGTTTGTTTGAAAATATCGTTCTGTAGAAAATGACTATTGGTGCTAGGCGTGTTTATTTACCTGCCTGGGCAGAATGATTCAACCGCTCCTATGTGACTGATTTCCTCGTTGTACCACGAGGTGGTAAATCAAAAATTTTAGGAAATTCTTCCATTCCCGTTGGCCATGAGGTGTATGTGAAGCACTCTGACTGAGTGGTGCAATAATTTGCGGATGTATAGACTTCGCTTCCGGTTATTTACAAGGATTCGGAAATTTTGATTCACCCATTTTGAAACGTCGGATTTGTTTATCTGAGAAAGTACCAAGCCGAAATATTCAACATGCACTGACTAATTGGAAGTGATTAATTTGAAATCTCTGGTTTGCTAGGTTGGATAAGCTGATCTTACGTGGGATTAGCAGTTTTATTGAAGTCTATAATCCGGAGACAATATCTGACGAGTATTTCAAATGGAACAAGTCAGTAGGCTCACCAAACTCGATAGCCACTCAGCTTCATGATTTTATTAGTAAGCTGTGGGCTTCGATCTTTTTTTGCTAATGATTAATGATGTGTCCGGAATAGTTTAGACCAAACATGGTGACTTTCTCAGGATGTCCAGCACTGGTTGTGATTTAAAAGTTTTGTTCGTATGTCAAATGTCTACTTTTGTGAATAGTGAAATCCATGAAAGAAGTTTGCAGTTTAATGTTCAAAAAAACAGCTCACCTGAGTTGTTTAAACTAGTCCGAGAAAACAGTGCACGGCGCATTATTTGCTAGGAGGAAAACGGAGTTGGTATAATTGTGTAAACCAAGGCTAGACTATAGGCTAACAGAACCATGTCATAGAAGGGAAATTTTCCATGGGAAATGCAAATAAGAAGAAACATATTTAGGGTTGGGTTTCCAGACACTTGCGTGAGCCCTTTTCGTCTCCTGCTCATGTGAAATATCGACTTTTCGTCGTCAGGCATTGTTGTAGGTTCCAGCTGAGCAGTCCTTTTTACGACAGGTGCACCTTAAAGAAACAAGACATATTTTTCTCCGGATTTGTTTGCTGTGATTACCTATTTAATCAATCGACTAATTCGGTCCGGCTTGCTCAGCTTTCGGTACGAGAATGTGGACGTGTTGTACAGTCAGGATAGGACTATTTGCATATTCGTTATTTCTAGGTTTAAGACCTGTCGTACTTTTGGACTCAGAATTGAATTCGTACATGCTATGCCCGATTCTAGGTAAATTGGAACGTGCCAGTAGCTGAGGAATTGGAACCAAGCAGTTGATAAATGACAAACGGATACCCACTAATCTCAACTGCATGGCACAGAATTAATATGCTCTTCGTGAAATGCTTCACTGCTTCCAATCATAAAATTTTCCTCCTGGGCATTAAAACGATGTGTTTGAAGGCGAGGCGATTAGCACAACGTCAGTGCGGAGCAAAGTAATCTATCGTTTTCACTTGTTCTTTTCTACCGATGCACCTACATAGCTCCATGCACGGCAAAAAGTAGCCAAGGCAACACTTTGTTTGGATCGGTTTGGACGAGCATTAGGTTGTGTTTAGATATGGAACGGAGAAAACGTGTCAAAGAACTGTGTACTTAGTGTCGCATGCGATGTTTTTCTGGGATTGTGTTAACTTCGAGGAATGCATGGTTAAGAGGATACAAATACCAGAGGCAAGGGTGACAGAACACATCGGCAAGGGTAGACCACGAACGTTGAATTTTTCCCATTTCTTGGAGGGCGACGGAAATTCCTTAATTGATATTATACGGAAAACTCAGTTCTGTTGTCTGCTAGCTATATTTGCAGTTGATCGAGCAATCCATTTATTCAGCTTATTTTTTGAGAAACTTGTTTGAGCACTTGGTCTTTTTATGAGGTGTGAAATATTGACTCGATCCAAGCATGAATTGCACTCCGTACTCCTTAGTAGTGACAAGTCCAAAAAAGCTTTTTCGAAAATGTTGGTGTAAATGAAAACACGTCATGATCCCATTGTACACTTTTGTGTGTTACTAAGACGCTTTCCAGACAAACATTATTGTTGGCAAGTGATTTCATTCACGCATTCTCATTCAAAGCAGTCCTTTTTTCGTTGACATCAATTGGATTATTACTTGGGGCAATGTTCGCTTCCCCGAGAAAACCGTACATGAATTTGATGTAATTATTTCCTGACAGTTGACTTTCCCTCGTTAACTTGTTTTATTCTTTCACGTAGTCATACTTCTACCGCTTTTATTTTGGTGAGAAAAAATATCACGATGTTCTGCACACGGACATGTAAAAAATTGCCTGCCATCTGAATGGTGACGAGAGGGCGAGGAAACTGAACAGAAAATATGAAAGAAAAATTAGGTTATGGTTAGTGGTCCGCCATCATGTCAGCTCCCAAGTGTGTTTCACCTTCAAGTCAGCAGTCTTCCAGCGCAATCCGTGGCGGGCACTATGCATGCTACTCAATAGGCAAATCGTGCGAATTGCCACGTTAGATAAAATCGTGGCATGAAACGCCGGCTGAAAATGCGACTTGATTTAAATCTAGATTAGCACATCAATGAACTTTTAAATATGATATTTCTCTTCTTGGTCAACCTATATATCTCTGAGTTTGCTGTGATCGGTAACTTGAATGCAGGCACGAGCATTGTAAAACTCTGTTAACAGACATATAGCCTAAGTGACATTCTATTGTGAATCCTATGGTAAGGGGATTCGGGTTCCTAGATTACGAACAATACCTTCCAAACGGCTGAGCCATACCCACTCAACTATTGCCAGTTTTGTTATTGTAAAATCAGAAGAAATACAAATGTGAACAGACAGCCAACCTGTAAAACTGGTAAGATATTTATGTGGCTGCATGACATTCTTAGGAAGCGGGCGCTTTGATCTATCCACCACCATTATTGCTGTAAATTTTCTGATGTTTCATGCTTTCTGGCTTATTACTCAATTCGCATCAAATGGTCGATGATAAAACACTGCGTATGCATGTAAATTGCACCGGACCAATATTTGGCCTATTAACGGGACTTCATTTTAGACATTTGTTTGTTCACAACAAGGTTTAGATGATACGGTATCTCATGACATCAGTTCACATTTGAAAATCCCAGTGAACATGTGGCTGAACTTTCCAATAGTTGCAACTTATTCGTGAATTTTAGAGTATCTCACAGTGAAGCATAAGTCTGTGCGACTGCAAAGGCTAAGTGCACAATTTCAAAATCATTTAGTTCTATCACACTAAACAGATTTCGATCACAGCGGCGAAACAAGATAATAATCAAACTCCAACCCACCCATCCCCGATTATTTTGCCAAAACTGAGAGACGTCCATCCGTCGGCCGTGTGATGACCCGATGGTCTAAGATGTTTGCCATCTCCGCAGTGAGCCGATAGAAAAGTTCACGTTTTACGCGGCCAATTTACATCTTTAATTATTCCTAGTAGGCAGATTTGTTGCCGAAAGATGTCATTGGGACTATTTGCAGAAGCGGAACAGGTAAACATGCCGGACTCACAGCAAGCCCAGAAGAGTTTGGACAAAACCGATTTAAACAAACAAACAAACAAACAAGTAAGGATGTGCACATTCTTTGATTCAGAATGTAGTGGTGAAATTGAAATCTTATTTTTCATTAAATTTTAACAGACGTGCTGACATTTCATTGGATATCGTGAGACCGAAATGATGGCCGCAGAGGATCACTGAACATTAAAAAGTGTGATGCTTACAAACGTAATATAAAGCCACCTAAGTAATGTCACTATTCACCTCATAAACCAATGGTAGCGACGGGAATGAAGGTTTAGATGTACTCAGAATTTTTCGAACCTCGTAGTGTGAACAATTCACAGGGATTAAAATGCAAACTGATCAGCCTTTTATAACTCATGTTGACTGTAATCATAAGATGAAAGCATCGAGTTTTCGCAGTCATAGATGACCAAACTGTGCAATACATCAATCGCATTATTCAGCCAGATTGTGTCGACAAAAAGTGAGTGCAAATGATCGCTTAGACATTGATCGGTGACTGCAAATTACTGCTGGCTAAATCACCTTTAATAATAGTTTCTTTTTGTGTACCCATTGGAACCGCTAATCCGTCCTTTTTCATTATTAATCGCAATTTGGTCAAAATCTTTTGAACCTTGTAAAAAGATTCTTACGATATTAGTCCGGAAAACAGGTGGACAAAATCGCACAGGTTTACGTACGACGTTTTCAATTTCCTTGTGAAAATGTTTCCTTAGTTCAGAATTACTGTAATAAGATTACAGGAAGTCAGCGAGGCGAAAATTTGGAACGCGTATGACCTAATTCCGAAATTGCAAGTCGTTGACCCAATGCCGCTACTCTGTATCACGTTTGGTGCATTATGAGGACAGCCCGATCTGGTATCTGATTGGAATTTTTCCAAAGCACCACCGAAGCGTGCTTCTTATGAACACATTAGGCCGCATTGTAATCTTTTTAATCCCAGTCCAAAAAACTAAAATTTGTGGACTAGTAAACTTTTCCCCCCAAAATGTGCGTGGACCAAAGAACTATCAACAAGACTTTCAGCGTCCGCTTACCAGTGAATCTGTCCACCATGCTCAAAACTGTAGCGGACGTGTTAGGTGTTTATTTGTAAGAAGAGAAGATATTGCTTATTAAATAAACATTTTAACTAAATTTGTGATAGTTTTATTAGTACTCAATAAATGTTGACTTTGCAAAGCCAGATCACTAATTTTTATTGTGGATTTTCACTGTGCAGACCATATCAGAACCAAATTGTCAAATCTCCCGACTTTCATAATTTCTAATTTCCACTTCAAGATTGTCATTTAGGCAGGAAAATCTTTTCTATTTGAAAATGAAAATTCATTTATTTCTCTTCTTCACTCGGCTTATAGTTTTCGGTGCAGTTTTCTGATTTCCCGATGCCATGTTTTGATCTGTCAGTCAGTGGGGAATTCCAACATTTTCCACAGAAAATACCCAAAGGACGTAGCACGAACAAGTATGTCTGGAATAAATAACCAAAGGAGTTTAGAGGCTGCACAAAATTCCGTATCATTTTTCCCGCCTAATCCATCCCTCATCCGAAAAGATTGGTGGGACCGTAGTGAACCTCTAACCGCTACGGATCAATTTCGACCTTTCAAACTGTCTGTCCTTTTCAATTTGATGCATTTGGCTCTGATCTTATCTGTCTGTTCAATGCACCACATGGTTGCAATTCATTGCATATTCTGGTCACACACGTCGGCATGGAAATCGAAATTTGAAATTTCCTGGCGCCTTAACCTTGTCAATAATGTGCTTTCATCTAGTTTCATAGCCAAAGTAATGCGAATAATACGATAGTGATATTTATCGGGACAAGTAAAAGTGAAGTGGGATTGGAATAAGCCTTACGTCCAATTGGTATTATTACCTAACAATATTGCATCCATTATGGTTTTTCGTGTTTAGAACATACTTTTCCATTTGTAAGCTTTTAGAATTAACTTTTACAGGGTTTTGCATAATGAACAAGTGGTTCTGCTTCTCTTTTTTCCTAGGTCGACAGAAAATTGTCAACCGTTGGAAGCCCTGAATAAGGCTTGGAAAAATTCCCCAAATATTAATTTAACAGGACCTTTGTTTTTTACGTGTTCTCCTCCAACTAGCGGAAAGTAGTCTGATTATCGGACGCGCTTCCATTTGTTTTATTAAAACGCCTGCATTTCTCGGTATAATTAATATCGCTGTAGCTAGGTAAGCCCAATTGTTATTCTGTTCAAACTCGCTATAAAATGATTAAAGGAGAGAAACACTAATAAACATAAATCCCTACATTCGTCCATCAATAACTCAAGCAGACAACTAATATTTGATTGAAACTGTGAATGCGATTCACTATGGTAAAGGATAGTGGATTTTAGTCTTCCCTGTCGACCGTAGATTGCGAAGCAGCGGCAGGAAACACATGAATAATCACGACCGAAAATACGGAACACTTGCAAAAGTTTCGATGTAATAAATTTGCAGAAACAACGCAAAATATGTACCATCTAATTACGGTAATGTTTATGAAGTTCTCCAATTATTTCAGTGTCTTCGGTTATTGCAGACAAAAAGCTGTTCGGCCGGTCGTGAGGTTAGCAGATCAGATCGAACGGAATTTCGAAAAAAATATTGTTTGCTTGCAACCATTTAGCTGTCTTCATTGTCAGCCTGAGGCATCCGTTTATTCTCTACACAACTGATACAAGCACTAGTTTCTGCGAATTGGTTACGCGAATACAACTTTTTTATATGGCCACCGAACGTGGTTTGCTAGTGATTCTAGAAATTTGACTGAATATTGCGCAGCCCGCTGTAGTTTGTAAAGTTTAATCATTATGATTTGTCCGACCCGATTTTCTTCCAAATTCCTCCAGGGGATTTCTGCATTACTTACTAAACCACCAGTTTTTGTTTGTTATGCTTCTGACTAACATTTGCGTTCGAGTCTTTCGTGGTACAACGTTAGCAACTGGGAGGAAGGGACAACCACGCCTGATGAAATATATGAGAATCGGCAATGTAATTAAATCACATAAAGTATGTAAATGTAAAATTGTTCATATCGATCTATTAATTACTTTGAGCAGATTTCGATTTAACTATTCTTGATATTTTATAGCTGTTCGTGATTGAATATGAACGGTGTACCCCTTAATTATTCCCTTGTGCGACAGATCAATTGATGCCAGTTACGATTTTTCCACTCTCGTTTCAGATTTGCCCACTGCTTGGGAATTTTCAACAAATCATTTTTTGCACCGGTCTGTCATTTTTCCAAAAGTAGACATAGGAGACAAGATGACGTGGGGAGTAAAGTCTTGGGATGTTTTAACCAATCCTAAAGTGGAGTGTTTCTACCCGGAGATTGAAAACGCTATCCAATCCGCTGAAGGTTCCAAATAAATCCTAATTATTTTGCCTTCTCTTGCATTTATATGGCACCCTTTGAGTACACGGATGAAGAGTAAAATAGAAATATTCTTTTATTCTACCTCAATGCTGAATATAATACCGCAGAACTGTGGCAGTTGTTTCCTCGATTTTACAGCCTAATGAGTTTATTCCATTGACCCCTTTTTCTTCAGCATGAAAGCAGAAGATTCTGAAAAGTGACACCTAAATGAAAAAGGCCCATTAACGCCTGTTGGTCTGCGTGCACTTTTTTAGAACTCTGTCTACTTCGGCATTAACGGAAATATTTCTCATTTTTGTAAATTCATATGTGGAATTTCTCATAACTTGGCTGTCTTGAATTATCGTTTGCTTTAATCTTTGGTGTTTCATTGCTCGTAAACTTGCGGCTTTTGACTACTCCGATGTCCAGAAAGTCTGATATACTGGTCAATTTACTACGTGGCTGATTTTGCCGGAACCCTGTTCGGGAGAACGGGGTTATCACAACTGAAAGTTATCGACGTTGGTTAATCTACCGGACGTCATTGCATGGAGAAATATTTCACGCAAATCCAAATTTATTTAATTTAAGTAGTGATTTGGTAAATCTCGTTGGTGGCTCCCCACTTGATTGCCGTGCGCGAGTTCTAATCCCATGAGATTCACAAAATTTTGTACTTGAAAAAATTTATTTAACTTTTTTGTTTCACAAAACGGGGAACGAAAAACCTTCGGTAGTAGCATTTAACCCAATGGCCTCTATGGAACTAGTGTGGGATTTATTCGATAGTAATGGCAATGGCCTGTTGGAAATTTCCCAACAAGTTGTGTTCCGTCTATGGAACACAGCTGTTATGCATGTATCAACTGTCACTTGGTATTGGACCAGTCATCTTGGGTGGCTATTAAATTCACTGACCATTGCTAATATTAAAGACGGTAAAACAGGTCCTGGAATCTGAGAGGACAAAACCTGCCTGCCAGGGGAATACGACCAGCAGCATGAATTCCAGTTGGAAACATGTTTTGGCTTTGAGAAATTTTAGTGATGTTTGGGGTGCGCCTTCAGCATAGGAAATTAAATGCGAGTGCATACATCAGACCAAAGCAAATACCATTTGCTAGCGTGAGACCTGCATCGACGTGCTGTGCCCAAAGGCAAGGGAAACAATATAATTCTTTCAGCCTTACTTCAACAATTATAAAGAATAGTTTTAACTTCAGATTGTCGTCTTTCACCGAGGGTGAATAATTACATTACGGTTGGTAGGGCTAATACTAACCATCCTGTGTATACTTGAGCACCAGGCCACTAAGAATCATGTGTTTTCAATTTCACTCAGACGTCAAGTACCATCGGACGACTTTAAAGTCATGATACCTCAAAACAGGACCCACTATCTTGTGAAATTGATTCCAGAAACATGTATCGCGCTATAAACCTCGAACTCCTGCCGTGTTTCAGGAATAATGGGTGAAAGGGAACAATTGATAAAATGGCTGTTGGCCATTTCTTTTTATCAAGGTACAATATAAAAAAACTAATCAAACTCTAACTCGGATTTCGAAGTTGAGTGCACGTCAGATATACCAATCATATCACTAGCTGATGCATGAACATTTTGTACTTGAACAAGCTAATCCAAAGAGCAGTCAACTAAGCACAATAATTGAGACCTAAATGGATAATTGATTAATTGTTAGCCCGGTAAAATAGTATTTCCTCTGACAGATGACTGACCTGAGGGTTTAAACTTAATGGTAGGTGATATGATTGTATGCGTGCCATTAATAACAGATACGAACGTGATGAAGATAAGAACTCCTGCAAACCTTTCATGCTTGAAAACGCTTCCTGCGCCTGTAAGCATGAATTTAGTGATTTACTGCGGCCGTGAGAACTGGATTTTTGAGATAAGTAGATTGCAAATGCCAGTGGCATGCCATATAAACTGTGGTATAACTGTCTGAATAGAGTTGGTTGGGAGGACAGTTTATTAACTCACACGATTCCACATCACTCGTTGTTTTACTAACGTTGAAAGACATTTCATATTTAATATTTTTTCGTGGATTTTCATCATTTACAAAAGAGGAAATTGAAAAGGCAAGTGATATTCAGAGTCAGATAAACAAGGTGGTAATCACCACGTTTCGAAGAGACACTACGCTTCTGGTGAACTGATGGGACTACTAAACCAGTCGCCAGATATGCGACCTTAATGAATTAGTATCGTTTGCACGATAAATTTGGGACCTAAAGGAATTCAACTGTATACGTGTTTATTCCAGTATGACTGTTTTTTCGAATTCGGAAGAAAAAAATAGAAATGCGAACAAAGCATTTCTCTGAATTGTCAATGACTAGCAATGAGAAAGAAACGAGGATGACCACTCACTCTTTATCCAGAAGAACATTCTGAACGACTGTCATAAGTAGTAATGATAGTAATCATTGCCAAGCGATAGTGCATTGTCAGTCAACCACTGCATACAGGCCTGACACCAGATTTCTGACTGTCACTGTCATTTGTACGAGTATGAGGTTGATGAGAGAGAGTTAATGGTAATCTCTTAATCAAATAGCGAAAGAAGCTGAAAATGTGGTCTAATTGGCTTGTCAAAATTATAGCTTATTTCGCAGAAAAATTTTTCTTTGACAGTAATTGCTCTAACAGATTGGGCGAAAGCTCTGCTCGAACAATTGTGCTAGAGATGACGCGGAAATGACGTGACTGGAAAGACGGTAATTTTTTTGTTGGGAATTGATATTGTAATTAATGAATTAGTTTACATGAAATAGCAAAAATATCGAAGGCACTTTAGTCCAAAGTGATCTGTTTTTGTAATTAGCAAGAACAGCAATAGCATTCTGTAAATATTTTATAAGTGCATAGTGTGTTTATCCACCCGAGGTGAATAAGGAGAAAAATCTTGCATTGCGCAGGGTTTCATCTCGTCAAAACGCAGGAAATTCATCGATGAACAAACTCAGCAAGAGTGAACATCGATGGAAATTCTAGAACAGACGATAATACTTTTACATTAGTTTGGAGATCTTGTGCAAGACGTTGTAGGTAACCTGGGTAAGTCATGGAGTGCACACTCCATCAGTCGCAACATAATGTCTTGGATACTACCCGTTAAATAGATTAATCTCGCCAAAAGTAAAAATTCTTTCTAAATTCAACCAACAGGAACTTGAGTAATTTTAAATTATCATTTTATCCGACTGATCTGATCGGTTTTTATCAGGTAGCTCCATATAGCCTGCAACGAGAAGCTAAAGATGTACCGATTTTTTCTTTCGTTACTCAGCTCGACCAACGTGATCAAAATTAGCGGGTGATGAAATTATCACTCATGTTTACCGATTGTCTACTGCTGTTGCTCATGTCTTCGTTAGTTTCGCACACTACAAGCCAGACCGGACGTGAACATTACTGCTATGTGTCCGTCTGTGGTTTCCATGTGTTCGTTCATTCGGGATGGAATTCACCTTTGTGTGCATTCAGTCATTATCCAAGGTTGCGCCAGCAGTGGGTCTATTTACCAGTGATAACATACTATGACTGCAACCAAATTAAATTTGAATGTATGTTTTGCAGTTTTGAGTCCCTAGTCTGTTTCGCTTATTGCAGGCTATCATTTTATGCAAACGAATGGCAAAAACAAGTGAAAAGTCGTCGCTTTTATTGTAGCCGTTTAATGAGTAACCAGTTAGATTTTATATTCTGTACCATCTAGAATCTGAAATAAAAGAACATTTTCTGGGGAAAAATAAGACAAATGTAATTCAGATTACAAATACATCTCTCCGCGATTGAGCAATTTTGCCAAGTATTTCAGCGACCATCTTGGAAAACTACACTAGCCCCTTATCGGATTTCGCCACACGAATCCTGCGTTGCTTCACATGTAACTGACCACAACTTGCCTAGAACCGAACACAATGGATGGCATATCAACAAAAAAAACGCAGTGTTCTCTTAACGCACTGTATAAGTAAACAATACGAAACATATTCAATGGTTGCCTTGCTCGAAATCTCATGTTACTGGATGCAGAAAGCCTAGTGGTACCGAAACATTTAGGCTACCCCGTCTGTCGCTGATGCCTAATCACGATTATATTGTCCTCATTCCGATCTCATGGTGTTAACTGACAAGCGTATCATGTGGATGCCACAAAATGTCAAATTTCTTATCTCGCGTACTAAACATAAAATGGAATAGAATTTCTTCCGCATGCACCAAAATGAAAAAATAAAATGTTTTGTCACAAATTATCAGAAACTGAATGCTAATATAACAGTCTATTTAAATTATTCATGTCGTTACACAAATACGGGAGACGGCAAGCAATGGGAAATGGGAAACAATAATCATAGTCCAATTTTTTTCTACAAATCCGGCTTCCCTAGTTCGTGACGACTTTTATTCATCTATTGGACACTGCCTTAATGTTTCGTAAACGAAAACCTAATGACTTCGTAAATGAAGTGTTGTAAAATGCAAAGCAGAAAAACATGTTCACTCATCTCTTGATTTGTTAATTGACAGCCGCTTCTGACCCAATTCGTTATCACCAAATTGCACCAGTTCCAGTGAGAAAAAAAATCAATTCGAATAGGCGCCAAATGTCTAGCTGTGTTGAGCAAAGCTGATCGTTTGTTTTGGTTTTCCGTGGTCAGGTCTCACTGATGACTTAGTCGGCCTAAAAAGTCAGCCAGTCTTTACCAGGTGGTTTTGCAGCAATGACTTCTTCGTTCGCCGTAAGGATTGAAACAACCAGTATAATGTTGCTACAGTTGTGTCGCTCATTGAACAGGGTAACGAACAAGGCGATTAAACATACACTACATTCACTTGAGTGAATTAAATGTTGTTTACAAGGAAGCAAATTCGTATAGTAAGTTGACTGAAAATCTTCAGACACCTGGTGCGATCATTCATCGAAATATGTTTATCCGCATGCTAAGGTACCTCTGGAATAGGAGTTAAAATTTTCAGTGTGAAATTTAACTTACTCACAGAAGACTGTTGGTCGTAATAAGTAATTTGGATTGAGTTTGGTTTACTGAAACGAACTCACAATTTATTAGAAATGCTGGAGAAAAATGAGGGATACTAACACAATGTCCTTTGCGGCATTCCGTTCCTGCACTTTCAAGCAGTGACAAACAACTTGATAAAACTCGGCTTGTATGCAATATGCGCATCGTTTAACTCATGAGATTCGCCCATCCGTTCGTCGTGTTAAGTGAAGCACCGGGTAGTGATTCACAGACTGACCTGCAAACCATATTGAAATCTAAATCTGCTTTCCTTTATGATTGCGTAATCGCAAATAGACAAAAACATTTAGTCAAACGAGGTAGGAACATTTTAAAGGCGAATCAAATATTGTCGGTCAAGTCTTTATCCACTTTGGAGCCGTCGTTAAAACGATGACGAAACAGCGTATGGTTTCATGGTCTAGCGGGATTTTATCGGGGGATTTTTCATCCCGGATGTGCAGCGTACATTCCGTTTATAGAGCAAGCATTCAAAATACCTCTGATGTTCATGCATTATTTTTGGCAAAATGAAGCACTTGTTCACTTTTGGACCTCTGCAGTTCGTGCACCGTCAGTGTTATTCCGGACTCGAAAACTGAACGGTGTTTAAGATTAATAATCCTGTTTATTTTGTCCACGCGAAACGGGCTTCCAGAAGGATATCGGACAAAACTGATCGGAATCTGTTCCCGGTTTGCAAAATCGCCGAGGGAGAGACTTTTATCCATCCAGAATGCTAAGGCTTAGCGTCGATTATCTAGTGCTATTCCAGATTCACTGCTTGAATTCACGTTTATAAATGCAGAGGCAGTTAATAACCTATCATTTTTAAAACATTTATTGTTGGCGAAATCATTAATTAAATTTCGTTCGCTATAAACCAGAGATTACTTAAGCACTACAGTTTATTCGTGTCTTGAAGGCATACCCATGAAAAATTTTGCACTTTATCTTGCATGCAAATAGTCTCCACTGAAATCGGAGATCAAGCAGTCTAAAAGCTTAAAGAAGAACAATCTCGAAAAGATTTGTCTTTGCTGCACGTTAGCAAACTAGTTTTCGGGAATGTGCTAGCTGCATCCGTTTGCTTCATTAGGTGACAGCATTATTCATATTACATATCACACGACAAACGGCACTGCGTTATATGTAACACATGAGGTCGGATTTGCAGATCAGAATACGTTAGTGGTTTTTACTGATTTGGCAAGTAGTGAAAACACGTTTGATAGTCAAACGAGAAAGCGACTCTCAGGACCAAATCAAGAAAATCGAACAAACCCATTTTTCGATGGTATTCTTATTCCGTCCCTCCTGAAGAGAGGACTGTTCCTCCCAACCAACTTTGAAAACGGGGAAGGGGCAATCTGACCGACCATATGAACTGCGACTCGATTGCAAAGAGTTTTCATTTACGATAAGAATTTTGCGACTTAGTGAGCTATGTTTATCGGATATTTATTGCTACCCTTTCGTCTGGTCGACTTTTTGGCTAGGACCATTTTCCTGATCCATTACACTATCCGGGGAATACAAAAGATTCACTTCAAGCAAATCAGACAATGGAGGCACTCTGATTCCTTTTGGAAGCTATATCTGCATTAAAGAACACATTGAGGAATAACGAGACAATACAATGAACACGGTAGATCTCAGTCGTTAGTCTTCATGCTAGTGTGTAAAGCTAAACGTGATTTACAGTCAGTAAGGAGGAATGTCAAATTAAAGCAACCGTTGCCTGGTATTTGTTTGTGTTTGCTTGATTGTGTTAATATTTTCAAGTTTGGAGATGCAGTTCATAAGCATGACCGAAATTTATGAATTAATCCAGTAAGCCAGGGAAGCTCCAGCATTTGAGCAAATTGTTTCATGGCCAAAAAGTGCGTTCCTGCAGACAAACGCCCAAAGTAGCAGCTGGAGACGGGAAGCAGAGCGTGAGCCTTGAAAGCTTACTGCTTTCGATTTTTTCTCTCCAAAGAATACTGAGCAAGGCCGTCAGCCCGATTGTTTAAATAGGCCACCCATTTGCTTGCTTTTTTTCCAAGTGTAGACTAAACTTTTGGGTGGATTTCGTTCATTAAAAGTGACTTGACTGTTGATCAATCTTTCCAAAGGAAAAGTTTGCCAAGGATTTTGTAGTGGTCACCAAATTCTCGTAAATATAAGTTGTTTCGGTTCATTTGTAAAACACCCACAGCGATTTGGTTTTCATGAAAAATTCGACAGGTAATCCATTGTTTTTTACGGTCGGTACCTTTGAAAGCTTTAGTAGCGCACTTTAATGCTTTATCTTAGGCGATTTGCGGAATTCCGAAGTATGTCTCAAATTATTTATCCTTTGTACACATTTGATAGTCCATTCAATATTATAATGGATGTCCCATTTGCCTGCATGCTTTTGCGGGTGTCTGCTTTTGAAATTTCCTTCTGTCTCATTAATCGTACTTGTTAGCCACCGTTTTTCCTTCTGGATCATTTAATGTGCAAAAACAATTTTCGTGCAAATACTGACACTTCGATGACCCACTAGCCGAATTCGGAAACATCCGGAGTCACATAAGTAAATTCTCCTGCACAAAAAAGCTCCTGTGATGATTATCCACTGTGACTGTTAAAATGGCTGTAAAATTGAGCAGCCGATTGAAAATGATGTTTAATTGTGTCTGGATAAATTTAACACCAGTTTGACAAGCCAATGACTATTCATAAGCAAGTGATAAATCATCGAAGGCGCGACAGCAAAATTCCTCTAGTTGCGAAGTAGGAGGCCAGAAACTGCAGAAATCCGACATTTCCTTCTTCTTATTATTATTTCAGACAGTGAGCAGCGTGCGGCTTGACAACTAAATTCAGTCCATTAGAGAAGAGGATCGTTCATTTATTGTGGTGTCGACAGGTCCACAAGAGCGACGTGCTTGACACTGATTTCTCCCGAAATACTAATCGTATTTCATTTATAATCTAGGAGATTTCCGGAATACCGTTAGCTAGTAGTTGCAAGCAAATTACCATAAAGAATAAAATGATGAAAAAATTCTGATGCTCCCGAAATTATTCATGCCAAAAAATGCTACGTTTCACCCGCCAACTTCGGGATAATTATTGTGAAATCTTCAAGACGGGTGCTAAACTTGGTGACTGCTGATGAAGTCCGTTTATCTTATTCTGCTTATCTTTTGAAGCAAACGGGTGCAAAGATAAGTTATGGTCTGAATATACTTCAGGAAAAGGGTGTGTTGGAGATACAGATCCCGGTGGTTGATTTTGCTTAATTTCATGTCAATTCTGATGAAAACGTACGCCATAATGATTTGGAGTATTTTTCCGATCATGCAAGATTTTAGTTCTGGCGATTTCCGACGTAATTTCTGTGCATTTGCTGCCGATAGCAAAACACCTACATATGTGCGCTACCATTAGGTTCACATTTTAAAATTAAAGCTAATTCAAAATAAAAATGCAAAATTTACTTTGCAACAACTCATGGCCGTGGAACAACGTTACAAATGTAAATTGGGAACGTTTATTGACTTGCGGCATTTTGATATTTTATTGTCCTGATTTTTGCAGCATGGTGTTTTGTCGTTATTATCCAAAATGCGAAGGTCAAATTCGTCGGCCAATTGACTTTCTCTGACTAAGGCAAAATGAATCGCTTCTAAAGCAAGTCACTGAGGAAGGGAAGATTTCGCTGATTCCATTCAACAATCTATTGCTTAAAATCCCCTTTCGAAGAGTCATTCACACAGAAACGGTGATAATCCACTAGGAAATTGTTGAATAAAACGAATGTTCAAGTAGTACTTTAATCTGAATGCCGAACGCATTGGGATTTGACAGACAAAAACATGGGAACGAAATGCCGACTGTAGCAGACAGGTCGACATGTGAGACACGATAAAAGATGTTTTATCCGATTTTGGATGTCGTGTGAGGCAGATCCTCCAAGTGTGTGTCCTCACTTGCATCATGTGTAATGGATTTTACAAGATTTTCCGGACTCAGATCATCGAGCAGATTATCAAGGTGGTTATTTTTCTGACAACTTTAAGTTGATTTGCCATTTAGATCATGTGCATAGGCCGAAACGCAGAAGCATACCGATAAGGAAAAAAATGTTTTGACATTCGTTTCAAACTTTAGACAGACACCCGATGCTCGTACTACAAACATGACAGTAATGAATACCCCGTCCAATGGAAACGGGTTAGGCACAACCAAGGTACATGAGTTTTTCATTTACTGAAATGATTTTGCTAGAATCTTAACGGTTCTGCATGCTGTCCCAATTCCAACCGAATAGCTAATAGCCTATTTGCCACCTCACTTGAAGTCGCCGAAGTATTTCTCTGTTCATAATCACAAACAGCAAACAGCAAGTCTACTTTATGGTGGCATGCAATAAGTGATAACACATAAAAGGTTTTTACTAATGTATGCACGTATATTTAAACAATGCATCGATTAGTATTAACATTTACCTCCTCCCACTGATGTTACCGCTTCTGGTGCTTGTTACAGTCGCTGAAATTAAAACATGTGTTAATAATGCCAAGCTTTGCTTGCAGATGCGAAATTGATATGAACAGCAAAGTCAGTTCGAAGAATTTTTTAAAAAAATATCAATAACTGTTGAGGAAGTGTCTATTTTGCGAGGTTTTCATGACGAATGAATTGAGGGATCCTGACCACTCACGTGACATACCACTTTACAGGTTTATCAGTGTCGAAATACTTGTCACAAAGCAGAAATCTGCAACCATTTCATGCTTGCTGTTTTCTCTTAGTTCCCTTTGGGTAAGTAGTGACGATCGAAAACACTGCTGCACCATCATATTGGTCGGTTCCGGTGGGCACGACGGTACCAAGTAGTGAAACGCTAAATGCGTAAAATAAATTATAAACGAAACGTGAATAGTTTTATTCGAGCTTCGCTTGAATTTAGTTTCTTGTGCACTATAAGATCTTTTCAGTCGAAAATATAAGACAGTATTACCAATTCCCATTTCACCCTGGCAGAAATAACGTCAAACCATTCGAGTAATTTCAAAGGTTTTTCACCTGAAACGGCTGATTAGTCTTGCAAACTTTTCCAAGTGCAGTGAAACCAAGGGCACCAAGTTTTATTCCTATTTCAGATGGTTTCTTGTCTGGCTATTTGTCACTCGTCTTCCGCTGTTCCCATGGAACTATCTCGTTCCAAGATGGATACAATAATCTGCCTTAGGTGTAGTATTTTATTTGCTTTGGCTTCATGCTAGACAAAAAATAAAGCGGATGTTTCGGTAGTCTTCCCTATTTGCCTTCAAAGTTGTCCCAGATAAACTGAGGCCTTAATTCTTTCGACGAGAGTGCTACATGAATATAGTGTGCATGGATTTATTTCTACAATTCACGATACTTTACTTGGTAACTTCTCAAGGTTTTCAAAGTTAGACCTGTGGTCAACAAAAATCTACGAGGAACTCAATGAAGAAGCCAGGTTTCTATCAAACTCCTGTGGGGTGTTGTAGAATCCAGAGCGGAAATGCTTGTAGTTCGCAAATGAGGTAATTGCAAGAGCACTCAAGGACTTTGGCGCCCAGCAGGAAACGATATCTGTTGGTTATCTGTAGATTTCGTACATTCTCAAGTAAAACCAATTTAAAGTATTTTGACGGATGCTGTTTAGTCTTTCAATATAGCGACTGGAATCTATGCACCAACCGAGCAAGAGTAGAAATGAGCTGAAATTAATTTCACACCTGTCATGGGTGTTACCAGGAATGAGGTATATTTTGCTGCCAAAGGTCCTACCAGGAACCGGCTTTGATGCAAAGAAAATCGAAAAAAATTAACTTGCTAGATACAATTGTGTCGATATTTACCACCGAACGTTTGCCGTATGATTTACCGGTTATTCATGAACTGCGATTTTGTCAGAATAGGAAAGTCAATGCAAGAAACAAAGTGAGGACATTCATTTGAAACCAAAAGTGCACCCTTTATCTTGACTGTAGATCTTTACAACAATTAGTTTCGTAGATCGCTTATTCCTGAACCAAATTAACGGTTTACCATCAACTCATGGATGCTATCTGTCGAGCGATTTTTGACGTATTATTGGTTATCCATACTTCAGAGCAGAAAATACAGAAAAGATGAAAAAACATTCGAAATGAAGTTGGAAAATCCGAGTATGTGTGTATGCATATTTATTCCCGTTGAAGATCTCACGTTTGCAGGAATCCTTATTGTTCACCAAATATAATTTCAAACTCACAGTGTGTCTAGCTTTTGTGACTGGTGTCAACTGAAGTCCCAAGAGGACATACTGGGTTTACTCAGGATCTCTATATTTTCTGCTTGATCCACAATAAACATCGGTCATCGTTGTCATTTAGATCACATATTCTGAACACCACTAAGCCTGCGATATTACAAATAACAACTTTAGAACATACATGAAGCCGGTTGAATCAACTAACAACACCACACTTGTGCTATACAAGAAGCGCAAAATTCCAGCTTGATTTTTACCGTTATTTTAGGATTTCCGTTTGATTTGTCCTTAGACATATTCTATTCATATAACATAACCCACGTGAATGAACCGGTAGATCGCTTGTCACGTGCGAATTCAAAAGAAAGCATACTACTTCGTCGGTTCAATCATGAGACGCATACTACTATGTGAAAAATCGACGGAAAATAAAGCGGAGCAGGTCGAAAATTTTGCATCAAGTAAAACCTTACCTGATAACGTAATGCTGTAGGCATGAATAAAATGTGAATCCTACATTTCTCCAGTGTTTTTGCATGTCAAAAAGAGCAACCGTATGGAAAACTTCAACGTTTTTTTAAAATCTGCCTTAAACATATGTCTTCCCTTGTTGGTTATTAGTGAACGGAAGAATTCCAAGTAATTTCTCAGGAGCACTCTGCCAGACGGCCGCCTTGCAGTGTTATTTTAGACCTTGGTTCATAAAAATGATACTGAATTTTTTGAAGAGGATATACTCGTTTAGCAGAAGTTAGCATGGGAGCATTTATTGCTGATATAACTGTACAGTATATTAGGCAAAACTCTCCACTTTTGTAGTTGTTCGTCGGGAAATGAGGAGGACTGCTTAATCAAACACTCGCATTAAGATGGAGAGCAACGCTTACGGCAGCCACCACGTGACTTATTTACAAACTTTAGACTACTTTGAGCTTGACTTCTGTATTGAATAACATATTGCCCTCGATCATAAGAACAGCCACACTCACCTCCTGTAAGTACAGTGCTTTCGGATAACAAATTGCTGAGTGCCAATCTTTGACGAGTCTGCCTCTATATCGAAAATTGTGACATGAGTATTCCAGGACATAGATACCCGATTTACTCTCAGGAACAACATGATTATATATTTGGACCATAAATGTCTTTGGTTCAATCCACTGTTTAGGCGTGCTACTAGGTATTGCTTGGGAGAATTCACTTTAAATAACAGAACAATCGTCAGGCTGTTTGCTATTTTTGATGCTAGAGTTTGTCAGGGTGATTACTGGTCAGGCAAAACGGAGGTCATTATTTTCATAGGTAGTAAAATGGTACATGCTTCGAATGTATTTCAAAATTAGTTAGCTGGAGTCACTCAGAATAATTCAGATGTCATTGGCCATTAGGAGGATGGTGCGCATATCGTTTGGGAACAAAATCCAAAATTTTTACTACTTTAGGAAATTTTCGACCGACAATTTAAAAAGTAACAGATGATCCCAAAGCCGACGACATGTTCATTACCATGTCAATTAATCAAGGAAACCAGGGCAGAGTATTTATGCTTTTTGAACAGTGTTATCAATTTTAAGTTACTGTCATTGTTAGAGAAATAAATACCGTTAGATTTTGATTTACATTTAATAGAGAGTCGGCAGTTAAAAGCCATCTGAAAGTGGGTTGTGAAAATATACCGGTAGTGAAACGAATTTCAACTTTAAAATTCCGTCGGTCTCATTATCATTATAAATAATACCTAGCAGAATAATTCACGTTACATTCGACGGCGTTCTGTTCAAGTGACCGATGCTTAGAAGGTATGGATGCACATTTTACTAAATGGCGCGGAATATGATTTTTTGGGGATTTATATCCACTCCGGATCTAGAAGCCTTGGTTGCTGCAAGTCAAATTTGGTTCTGAGCTTTACACAACAAAGAAGCTGTACACGCGGTCATCCGATGTTTTCTGCTCCTGTCAAAAATCATTCGATTTTGTCAAATCAAGCGTTGGCCAGTACGCTCTAGAACTATATGCTTGGAAATATTTCTATTTGAAATGACCTTGGCATGTGAAATCTGAGGCACAAAGAGCTGAATTGTGAACGAAATCCCGGCATGTATTTCCTGGATTTGAGTTGCAACACACATCCATATGGGATCTCGACTAACTGTTTTTGAGAAGATGGTCGTTCGTCATTTTCGACTAACAATTATTAGTGGAACGACGTTCAAGCTCAGATGAAGTATTGCAGTTTGCTGAGCCTCATGAGAGCGTCTCAGAACGCATATAGCTGGTGGCATCTTCCCTGTTTCTTGATGGGAAAAAGAGATAAAGTTTCCGCATTCATCATATTGCGGCAAATTAGGTATTGATGCTAACTTTTTGGCAAATCTCAGTGCGAAATTACAATTGATTATGTTTAGGGTTGCCCGTTGTTTGCGCATGTGAAATTTCAGAACAGAAGAATTATTGATGATAGTTTTCAAACAGTAAAACACAAATGAATGCAATTATTCGGATCAACCAGTCCGACTACATAATTTAGGGGAATAATCCGAGTGTCGGATGAAAGGAAGTGGGATGAGAACCAATTAAATATGCTTTTCAATTATTCAACAAGGATAAAATGGTCGAACTCTGTCTCAATGTATGATATAGTTTCGCCAGCAAACAGTTACGTGTTGTAAAAGCTCCATTTCTCCAATTTCGGAGCAAGTATCCGTTAGCTGTTTACTGCTCTACATTCTGTCCACGAACGCCACAACTTATTACTGTTTTTCGGTCAAAACTGTGATTAAAATTGACATATGAAACTGTTTAGGCTCAAAAGGTCTCTCGCCTAGTATGTGCCCGATTTCCTACAAAATGTGCAATCTCTGAAATGCCCGAGCGGTGTTGTTTCTGAAACTGAACAGCTGAAATGTCCAATTGTATGCCCAGTTTTCTAACAAATTCTCAAACAATTTCAAAACAGGCTGATAAGATGGAAGCTGTGACCAACGGATAGCCAGGCTGTATCTCGTTATGCCGATCGCCACCATTTGGCTTTTACGGAAATCAAGGCTTTGGATCTCTGAATGGCAGGTGATGCCTCATAGTGGAAATACTTAATCCTGACTAAGCGATGATCGTTCCACATCTGAAATCCAAATGAATCTTTCTCCAGGTAACCATGAATTGTGTTGCAGGTGATTCATTTTTTCCCAAAACTGTGGTAATCGTATATATGAGATAGTTTTGCAATATTATTGTTGAATAAAATTTCGCGGTCCGCGTCCATTTATCGCTTCAATTTTCCCCGTGACCAAAACAGTAGCGTATCGTGCAATCATTTCGGAAATATTTGTAAAAGACAAACATGAACAATGACGATTAATTTATCTTTTACCATATAGAAAAAATTCATTTGTGCAAAACAAAGGAATACATAATTGATAATTCGTAGGTTATTTCACCTTTATCCTTAGCGTTGTACACGTCATTTTATCGCTCTTCTCACAATTGTTTGCTCTTTTCATCTTAGACTAACAGAAGCAAACGTGAAAGGAAAAACAGCTCATTTTTTGAATTCGATATCGTCACGATCATTTCCTGTGTGTCAGTCGTTCCATAGGTCATGTGATTTACTCTATTCACTGGACCTGTAATATGCCACCATTAGAGTTCAATTTTGTATATAGCCGAGGAAGGCAGAAACTACTATAATCTGAGATTCCTTGCTGTCCTCGGTAATCCGCTTTTTCTGTTCAGTCTAACAACCATTCGGAGAATTTGTAGGCTGATATTCAAAAGAATTAGAAGTGCTGCTCTGAGAATACAGAAGGTTTTGTTATACATGGCCTTGAAATAACCACAAATGCACAAAAGAGCCCTGATGTCAAAATCAGATCCACGGTCACTGTTGTAAAAGTAAACTTAGTTCATAGATGAAACAAATGGCCTTAATTGGAATCCACCGAAATTAGTGTTCCAACCACTGGGATAAGAACAATTTTTTTCAAAATAATATGGGAGCAAAAGAAGCAATCATCAAATGACAAACATTGAGCTGGTTTAATGCAAACACTAAAATTAGTCTTATTTGCTGATTTTTTCGAAATATATGAATAACCCGGATTTACGAGACTGTCTTCAGTCCAGTCAAATTTGATGATGCAGATAAACATTTCAAAACGTTGTGAAATTGCTTCGTCACTCGTTCAGACTATGCCTGTCAAATATGGCAGTTATAATGTCCGACACGAAGTCATTCCATCTGGGTTCTGGTCCACTTTGCATCGCAAATGACACGCAAAACTGACGCATTTTGAGCAAGGTTGTAGAGCTGTTTTGCATTTCGGTGCTTTTGATAATAAATTAGAGTTGAATGCTGTGTGGCGAACCCCATCGTATTAAATTTGTAATGCCATCTTGCAGTTTGTTTTATTACACTTTGGTGTGCCTCAAAATTTTGGTGCCCTTAAAATTATGATCAATTTTTTTATAAATATTATATTCGTGATGAAATATGAACGGTATTTCTCTATTTCTTCTGCACAAAACACTAGGACAAACGTAAATTGCAAAGTATGTTTAGTAGATAAAGTTGAAAACCAAGTCTGGTATGCATGTGGTCTTGTGTATCAGTAACTTGGCCTAAACTTACCAGAAAATTGGAAGTACCGATGGGGCCAGCACAAAGAGCCTATTCCCATTGCTTTCATTTTCTGCAAATGTTTCTAAATAGAGCTAGTTTATCTCGCATCGAAGCCAAGTCTTCGAGAATATAAACGTGGAAATTGTCCCAGTATATTGGAGCGTATTGCACATGCGTAATACTGATCGGTCAACGTGCACCGTAAATTTTGGTGAAACCTCTCAACCTCCAGCGGAGTGCTGGGGAAATAAGTAAATCACGTATCATTGTAATCTGGTTTCTGGCATCGTGTACCCTGGACCAGCTTATCAGGTGTAACCTGGTGTGTGCATGTATGTGAAGTAGATGATGCTTCGTAGACTTGCTTGATATGGGGCACAAAAATCGCACTAATTTTTGGGTCTGACACGAAAAGTTAACCGGAATGCGTCTGCATAACAACAGGCAATGACTACAGATTCAAAGTTCATAAGAGTAACATTTAGGAATAAACCGAATGTTCGACTAATCCCTTAAATTCTCGTCAATAAAGAATATTTTGCAAAAACCCGTCCTAAAAAAACAGTTTTTGCAAGGGCTGCAAAACTTATGCTTGTCGTTTTCCATTACTGAATTCTGGTAGGATTGGATTACCCGTCGGCAACATCGGCTAATCTTTCGAAGCAAAAATAAAAAGAGACAAATGGCTGGCGACTTCAGTTTTTTCTATTCAGCATGCCTCAAATGTTTTCGGTGATTTGCAATAAGGTTAAAAATAACAAGTAAATTGATGGCGTTTGGGATGCATTGTTCTGCGCTGACAATGTCCGCACTGAGCTTATGTAGTAATACTACTTCCGGATACACATCATGAGGCAGGTGGAAAAGACCATCAACTTTTGTCTCTTTTGAGGCCGACATATTTTTCACAAAAAGGGTCAATCTTATCTCATATACAAGTGATGGCACTCAATAATTACTCATCGGTGTATCACTTTGGACATATTTCTTCCAGTAATTGCGCAATATTTATACGTGGTCACCTTTCTCACAGGGGCTACAAGGACAATATCGGTTCGATCTTTTCAGGAAGACCATTTGCTGCTATCTAGTAACACAAAATAGTTAGCAACTTAATGAACTGCTGCTGTCTCCCTGCTGAATGTTTGATTCAACACTTTCGTACAATTTATTTCTTATGTAACAGGTTATGCAAGGCCTTGAGATTGGAAGATGTTATAGTGTTGAAAACAAAGCAAGCAAAACAAAGTTGCTTATGGCTAAAAAATCGCGGGACCTAGAACATGTCAAGTCATGTCCTACATCATAGTTGAATACAACAGTATCACAAAATAATCACTGTGATGATATTTAATCGCTTAAAATGGATGCATTCGTTAATTAGTTTATTCTTATTTTGGTTTAGACTTCCGTGGGACAGGATGGTCCGCCGCGTGTACTCCGTAAAATGTAGCCTTCGTTGGTTGGTCCTGATGTAGCTAATGTGTAATAACGCTCCGATGCGTCATAGTCATATGGGTCATCGAAAGATCGGAAGCGTATAAAATAATCTGTCCGTGATCAAAGTAAACCCACTTCTCTTTCTCCCATTTGCCATGTTGACTGCTCACATTTTACGAGCGACAAAACTGACTAAATAGCAGAAGATTGGCTTACAGGTGAAACAAAAAAGTAAGTGCATATTCTGTTGTCGAACCTAGTGTATCAATATGGAACCTCTAGGTAAAGAAAATTAGGAGGCTGCAGGGATTTACAACCCATTGAGCATTGTCCAACCAATGGGCATGCCTTGAATTCACGGTGAAGGGAATTGGGTCTTCTTGATTTGTCCTAATTAAGGTGGATTCATACGATAGGTGCAAAGTGCGTCGGATAAAAAATCTCTTTAAATCAACTGATTTGCTAAATATTTCAATTTGTAGCTTGGACGAATAATTTTCAGATGGTCTGCTCACGGTACCGTTTGCATAGAACTTAAAACATCTCAAGAAGTGTAGTTCATTCTTGTGTTCACTACTGTAATATAAATCACAGGCGATTTTCAGCAAGATTCAGAGGCAGAGATGAACAACTAAACCACGGTGGCGAAACAAAAGACATTCGGCATATTTTGATGAACATTTGAAATAAGCTTCAACACAAACATGTCGGGGCAACCAGACAGTCTAGATGGTGCTAAATAAATACATTTCAATAAATCGCTCTCAGCAAAACCAAGGTTAACAGTCCTTTTGTTACGTAGCTCACCCATAGGTAAATCATTCATTTTAGACCCTATTTTAATGCCAGGGATGATGGCCGCAAGGCTAGCGCCAGTCGTCCGTTAAATCACTAGTAGTATCTTCTGAGTTAAAAGTAAACGCTCTCATGTGGTACAGAAATTTGTTTGTCGGAAGTGCATTACCTTTCGTTTAGGTGGACTTGCTTTACTCCATTTCGGGCCAAACGAATACAGTAGTCGGTTAAGAAGATCAAAGAGCTAATAAAGGTCGGAATCTTTTGGAATTTCATTGATTGTTATTCTTTTATCACATTAATAGAAACGCTGCATCCGCCGCAAAATGGATGACATTTCAACCGGATACAAGGTAATTACAAGCCCCCAAGCGGGATGCTGGATGTCGTTGCAATCAACAGTCATTCATTCAGGATTAATGCATTGTTTGTTTATTTCAAGTAAAAATATATAACAAAAATAATTCATTGCACATTCTTGCGCTAGCGCTTGGTAAACAAGCAACGAAAACCATCTGCGTCAAATCAGTCAACCGCTGAATTTTTCATTCCAAGGTTTGCTTTACAGATAGAGAATACTGCCTCCCAGTCATGCAACTGAAAGTTCATTTTAATTGTAGTAATTAAGCGTTCTTTCAAGTAAAAAAGCAATTAGCTCTCGGTCTTCGGGTTTAGGAAAATATGAAAGCTTTTGGAACGAAGGACACATAACGTTTTTTTCCTCCTCATCTTCCCATACCTTCAGCTATTTCGCATATTTTAATAATACTTCGATATTATGCTTTTTGTTATCCGCGTGTATCGGCCAAATCACGGCTTCTGAAAGAGAAAGGTGAAAAGGAGTGTGTGCTCCAGAAAGCGAATTTTAGGGTTAAACGCCAAGATACTGACCCTCGATGATTGCCAAGTGAATGCATACAGTAGGATGAAACAATTTCTTTCCTGTTTTCTTCCTCCAGGTGCAGAAGAACTTTTGTTTTTTGTGGCTAAGGGGAACCAACAAATTTTGAGGTATCCCTGATGAAAGCAGATACATGTGCGACAGTATAAATCTTACGAGAGCTCATTACGAATTTTCTTGTTTTCCCAAAGAACTACAATAAACCCTTGACTTTGGAAATTAGTGGATATTAAGTGACATCTGTAAACGATGAGATGTTTACTGCCTTTTTATGACTTTGTTATACTTTGTTTCTTTCCATCGATTAATGGCAACCTCCCCTAGGCGAAATAAATAATTACTCAACGTATTTCTTCTTTCATCAGTGACAAACAGATTTGTATATTTTACACAGTCTGGATGAGTTCCGTGTAAAACAGCTTTTTAAAAGTATTCAGTTCATTTAAAACAGATCTGGGAAGTCACTTCTATTGTTTTTAAATGTTTAGACCGTTTAGTGACAACGCTGCTCGACGTTAATTGACGGAGGGATCTTGACAGGATATTGCTGCTGAATGTGGTCATTCTGTTTGCTTACCTATTCGTTTCTTTTCAGTTATGCAATTAAGTCATTCGATAAGAAACGCGGATTCAATCCTAAGATGCAGTTGTGAACGTGCACTACTGATGAGCTCTAATGAGCGGGAGACTCGAGTCTGGTGATCCTGAGTGTACGTCTAATTGAGTGACTTCAGTTCCGTGCATGAACGATGCTGTCTGAAGGGAAATTGGGCAACCCAACAGACAACTGTTTGAAAACAAGGATGTCGGCTCTCCTCGAAGTAAATGATCCTTCAGGCAAATGCATACACCGAATGTTCTCAGCAGGCGAGCAAGCAAGCCTTAACTGATATGAATAAACAGGCTTGTCATTGTGCAGACTTTTGTACGCATTCGTCCAGTTGCTTACCATGTAGAAAGCCCTTTTCTTGGCGTTAATTCAATTAATACGAACCTAACCTTTGGCATATGTGCAACTCAGAAGCATAACAGAAATACTTGCATATTGCAGTCTGTCTTTCAATCCGTCCTTTTAAAATTATCTGTTAAAAAGACAATTTATTTCGCCCAGAAACGTCTCTTTAAAACTAGTAAAGCAAAATATGGGCCTCTAAATACTATTCTGTCCTGCCAACCTGCCCATCACCGGGCTGGAACGCTAGATGGTAAATTACTTGTTAATCAAGATCAGTACGTCTGTCAAAGCAATGCTGAAGTTTCATATCTTCTATCAACTACGTTCTGCAGAACCTGGCCACGGTACATGTTCAGCTTAGAGTGAGGTCTAAATTTTTATGGGCGTTAGTAAGATGTCTGTGAAGAATGCCTTTTTATTTGTTTCCAGTTTGGGAAAGTCCATTTTTTATCCTCGAACTGTTCACTGAATATTCCAGAACACCAATTATCTAAAAGGGGTTCTTCTGTGATTGGCCCCGGGGACAGGCAGTGCCAGTCCTGATGGTCAACATTCTCACCAAATTATTTACTAACTTTGGTGAAATAAAACCAGAGAAATTCGTGTAACGACAGATCCGAATGGACTTACAGTGAAAAATGTGTTATACTGTGCCCGCCAATGTGCACTGTTCGCATCATTCGAGACTGAAAAATCCTTATTTTACTGTGAATGGGTGCATCCTTGTTTAACGAACTGAGGATATTATATGAGGGAATGAACGAATCATCCTTGGGAAGGAGTGCAATAATGTTAGCTTTACGTTTATATAAGGCTAAATGTGTGCCATGATTATCCGATTTGATTCTTAGGATTTCTCGAAAAGTTTGTTTTGTAGGGCCTACAGAGCATTTTGTAGCCAAATCACAAGTTTGATTTGATCCAACAAGTTCGTTGCGTAAAATAATGTAATCGCCAAGTTAATCAGTAGAAATTGTGAGCAAAATGATTTTTGATGTACTGTGATAAAGACACTTGATAGTTGCACAGAAAGTTGTTCCCACGGAAATGTACTCAGAGTCAATTGAAGATAAGTGGCCGGAGAACCCACCGAAAAGTTCGAAGTTGACTGGCAGTTTTAAATAATTCTCACCAGAAGATATATACATGTATGCGTATAAGCATAAAACAGACGTTTTACTTAGGTAAGCAACAGATGCGGAGAATGAATGAACAACTTGCTGCATCTCTCGCCCCTCTGTTCCTACTTACTGATTGATTTTTCAACACATTTTAGGTATAACGACAGTGGTCAATCGCTTAAAAGATTACTTAAAACAAAAATTCACAACGCATCGGTGGACAAAATCCCTAACCTCCTTCAAGATTCATTTATTGAAAATAATTGATTCACTTCCTTTAGCAAATGAACTTTTGCTCGTGTCTTGTCTCATCCTTTAAATGAAACTTACACGCAGACGGCTACCTTCATGAGAACAGAGTAATCAGTCATAATTTACCCGGAGGTATTCGGTTACTTAAGTGGCCCTAACTTACAGTGAACACGTCATACATTTCCGAAACTTTTATTAAAGGAATGAGGAGACGCATTCACTTGGGTTAATGAAGGATAATACAAGAGATTCTTCTTTCTCTCGGCAAAAGTAGCCGGACTAGATTTGACTTAACATCCTATGCGTAATTTTGTTTAAAACAAATGCAGAAGGCACTGATCGCGATCTACCTAGCACAAAATGCGAGATCACTTAAGAATGTCTGAATCTTACCAGTGCGATGCGAACTGTGAGCCCATTTAATTGATCCTCCTCGGAATTCGTTCCTCATTAAAGCTCAGGTGCTGAAGTCCTACCTTCCAAAGATCAAGATTTCCTATTGGTAGTGGAAGTGGCAGATATCTAGCGATTAGCGTTTGCATCTTATTCATAGTCATGCAACTGTCATTAAGCTAGTGGTAGAAAATGAACTCAAACATTCCTTCCCTTCACCGTCTTCGTTAGTCGTATCTTAAAATGACATCCACCTGTTTGAAAAACGGTCAAGCTATGCAAGTCTCCATTCATGTCAAGAAATCAGGGCAGTTATTTGATTGGCTCATATGTGCTTCTTTTTGCGCGGCTTCTACACTTATCTATTTGGATAATAAATTAGGAAAATTTATGCAGAGCTCGGTTATGTTTACCGCTGACTAGAAATAGGCACATCTGATTAGTGATCATTGCCGGTCCCGCTAACATCATTTTTTCCTTGCTTTAACCGGACATCTAACTGTTTAGTATTTATCATTTAAGGTACTTAAACGGCCGCTTTGAATACTGCTGTGACGCACTTAACCAGCCATTTCCAGGAGGTTTATCTAATTTAAACTAACACAAATGAATTAAATTACAACCGGCGTATTACATAAACATCAAGAACAACTGACCAGAAATGTCCACATTTATCACGGCAGGATAAATCAAATAAAACAACTGAGGTATTTCATTTAGGTTGCAGGACAACAACGGCGGGATACACTGTGTTCGAATAGCTCGGTTCGAGATGGAAAACCCGTAGATTTCCGCAGCTGTTTTTGTTTGATGGAGATGCTGAATAGATTTAAATCGCCGGTTCAATCCATTCTCCAGTTTGCACAAAGCGTTGAGAGTAGGGCTGTTTTAGGTAACACCACTTTGAAACAGGCATTTTATTCGCTAGCTACTCACCTGTTGTATCCTTTCGGCTGAGTTTCGCATACATCGAAATCCTTCTCCCTTTTATGGATTGTTTTAAAACAAATCCTGTTAACGGCGCTTGGTGTACAAATTCTACTACGATTATGCGTTTTGAGGAAAATTTTGGAGAAATTTTCCCCATTCAAACACCAGATCACGTCTAAGATCAAGGCGGAGAAAACTCCCTGGGAAACCAAGATGCAGAGTGTATGTCTACGGACAAGTTTCAACAGCTCTGTGGGTTTAGCCGCAAAGCAAGTTGTAAGGAAAATGGAACCAGTGCGTATATCTTCATCAATGGCTTGGCATTCGTCAGACGCTCAGCACAGGAAATATTTCGGAAATTTGTGTGATTACCTTTCATCAATTTTTCCAAAACATCGTTCCTATTTTAACGGGTCTGTATGCTTTTCCATTTGTTTATTTTATGTCTCAAGTATATTATGGGTGCTAGCAAAATGAAGCCTGTTCTTTATAAACAAGTGCAGCCCCAACTGAAAGGTTATAGGAGTACCATGTGAAAAAAAATGATTTTTACGCTTGCAAGAAACGTGATGAAGATCTTTTGGTTGTACACAACAGAAAAGCAAGTTTAAATGTTATTTATTTCTAAATGATAATCGATACCTTCATCTCAAGGATTATTCTATTTCATTCTTGACTGGACAGTGGTCATGTTTTTGGCTTTCCGCAGAAGTTTGGGGAATGAAATTCATTTTCGTTGAGTCGGGCGCCTTCCAACTACAGCATGGTGAACATTTCGGAATTTTCAGGCTATCCACGTTCTTAGATTCAACGTTTGGGCTTCCAGTTTGCAGTTCTGGTGAATGGAAGCTCAAATATACGGACGGGGCATATAGTTCACTAAATTGAGTCTGTTTAACCCTACGTCGTTTTCGGGAAAGTCCTTGAAAAGATGAAATACATAGGGCAAGAAAAACCACTGTACTTTTCTCAGGCCAGCGTTCATTATTAATGCCTTTTTCACTACTCAGTTAGCAGATGGCTTCCTCCAGTTTGTACTATATTTATTGAACATTGTCACATTCAGGCGGGATTAATGCTGCTAACTTGGATTTCGCTCAAGAGTAGACCACTAGGTGGTTCTCAGCAAGTCCTAATTCTGCACTTTCGTCATTTCAGTCAAGTCGAAAACTGTTTTGCTCTCTTCCTAAAGCATCTTCTTCACTGCGCTCAATATCGGAAAACAGCGTACAACGTGCATCCTGCTTGATATTTCGTTGGTTCTTGTGTTATTGCTTTGACATTAATAAATTCTATGTTGAATAGCAGAGAAATAAGACCAGTACTACAGGATGTTAACATTTCGTATTACACTTTTCAAGTGCTTAGGTAAAATAGACTATGAAGTATATAGTATTCAGATATAAACTGCAGTGAACGGGCAAAGAGATTAAATTCAGTACAACAAACAGTTGGCGTCACCTCCATGGCAAACGCAAACTGTGTTAAGTGGCATTTGTTTACAAAGAGCTCGGTCACTCAGTCGGATTAGCATTGCTCTGAGTTGTTCACAAGCGAGCTATCTGGATTAGATAGAAAGGGGGGAGATTTTGGATTTTCATGAAACAAATTTTTAATGCAACACGTTTTATGACTGGTCCAACTGCTTTCTTGTGGAATCTAGCATGACACCAATAAAGTGTCTACTAAGACATGAAATGGATTTCTAAATTCCTAACTTTATTGTGCATCCATTTGCATATTGTTCCAGAATTCCTAATGCGATTGCAATTGAGACGATATTTTAGTTGCCTATATTCCACATAATTATTAGGCATTCGCAGATATATAGATATATTAATCAACTAATAATGTTAGTAACATACTGTTTGCCGATGTTCTTGTCGCATTTTTACATATTATCGACAAATCTGAAAGCTTCATTGTATGGACGTGCTCCTTAAGCAGGCTAACTTAAATGGATTGATTTTCAGACTTCCAAAATGTGAACGCCTGTGTGCTTTGGAATCCTTGCCAATCTTTCCATTTGCCGTGCACATGAGCGAAAAAACAAACATAGTTTCTTACAAATAAGCTCTTCAGTCGACGGTATGATTTGCTTACACAGGCACATGAATCTGTCATAAAGGTTGAGAAAAATTCACGTTCCAGATGTTGTCGCAAGTCCACCTGAATAAACGTACATGTTAGAGTCATTTCAGCCCTGTGTTCCAAGGAAGTGATTTGGGCGTTTTTTGGGGGAACGCATGCTTTGTTCGCAAAGTCGAAGGGTGAGGGAGGACGAATAAAACATGAAAACGGTGAAACAGTGTCAGAAAGTTAAGATAATCACGGTACAACATATGTTGGGGTAAAAATTTACTATTGTGACAGGTGGAAATGTGTGTATGGATCGGAAAGGGGGTAACCAATGGCAAAACAGTTTAATGAGCTTTAAAACGCGTTTTTTGAATAGCAAGGAATCACCTTTACGAAATACTGAATCACTGCTCGAATGGTGCACAATGATGGCACAGAGTGTTTTATCATCTGCCTAAATAAGTATCTCTTTGGCCTCGGGTAGCAAAAGTTGTTCGATGGGTTTCTGTCACTTATTCGTAGACTCCTTTTATGCCATACAACTTTGTCAACATCGACTCCGAATTCCGCTTTGTAGCCTAGCCAATTGCCAATAACTCTTAATCACGAAGACAGGCATAGTCTGGTAAGTGCTTTATGGACCAGTAAGAGTAGATATTCAGTCTTACACCACTGGAAGACACTTCCACTGAGGAAAAATGCAATAAAAACCCATGAAGTTTAAATGTTTTTCCTTGGATGTTCAATTTTGGGTGCGAATAGTCAGTAAATACTTCTAAGAAAAACCTCTTCGCAAGGTTCGATGCCTAGTGGGACAATGAACCCAACGAGTAGATATCGATATTTTTTTGGAAAACATGAAAGTATGATGCTTCTGTAGATCAAACTAAGGTCTTCCGGTAATAAGCCAGAAAAATGACGTGAGACCTAGAGTCACAGAAGTAGAGGAAACAAAATCAAGGAAATTTTGAAAGGATTTGTTAGAAACCGAGTAAACATTTGGAAGGTGACATATAAAGAGACCAAAATTTATTCATTTAAAATTTACTTTTGATTAATGAGACAATAATTTGCGTCATTTTTAGAGGGCGATAAAGTAAATAGGCAGATATCACAAGAGAAATTTGATCTGCGGTGGGAGAATTCGCACCCACGACATTCAGGTTCATGGACCATAGAGCTGACCGATTATTAACATCTGGTGCAAGTACGTGACCACTTTGTGCTGATACAGTAAAACTTCGGTCCATTGGAAATTCAAAATACTTTACTAAATCTCGTTAACTCATTTGTTTCGTAATAACTGGTACTGAAATTCAGACACCACTAAGAACCGAAAAGCTTGCATTTCTCAAGAAAGAAATTATTGCCTCTACAGTTCTCTGATACCATTTGGTCAAGTTCGAAATGAGGACTTTCGGGAATGAAGCAGAACAAGAGGTTTTTATCTATGTAGTTTGCAAATTTTTATAATTGCAATTTTGAATTGATGTGTATGCTGAAATAGACATCGGTAATACAGCACCTTGACTCATTTTAAAGGCATGAGCAGCTATTGGGGGATTTTTTGAGGTAGAGTTATCACTCTCCTAACGATTAGCTCTGTGTGTTTCGACAGACGTAGTAACTGAAAGTATAAACTAGAACTCCAAAGACCACAGTCCAGATAGTGCAATGAACTTTAATTCGATCAAAGCTTCGATACACTGTTCTGTAGGTGTCAGTAATTGAAATTTGTAATAACATTTAAAGCGGTCAATCAACTATAACTAGTCACTATTTATTCTAAGAGACTTATTCTAAATTTTTGACATGACTTGTACGTTTACGCCATAGGATTACTGAAACGAGGCTGTGGGCATTCCAAAAGCGCAAGATTCTGGTGTGACCGCAGAATTTCATTTCACAATGCCTCAGATGAATTTAGTTTATTTGTCATCTAGCGAAATCCGCGGTAACTACTATTCCCGTTTATTAACAATTCTTTTAAAGGGTGACGCCGTCTGTAGGCGAAAAGTACTATTTACTACAAGATACTGCCTCGCTATATTGTGCCAGCTTTGTAAACATTATGCTTGCCTAACAAACAAAGCCAACGACCCATGACCTTGAAGTCGACGGAACCTTCCAATAGTTCAAATGATATTCGTGAAAACTATTGTTGTTCCAGATAGCAAATTTAGTTGAGCGATTTTCATGACTGTGTACAGAAGTCGGCAAATATCAAGCAGCAACGTCTGGCGGTAGTCTAATGAGGTAAATTTCACTGGAAATAGCGAAAATTGATTAAAACAATTCGTTCATGAAGTTCCCGAGCACGGAAGAAGCTCGTTTTCAAATCTAGACAATCATGCAAAGCTATCATATTTAACGATTAAAACCGGTTGAGATTGGAACGGCAGGTAGGGGGAGAGTAACGAACGTTAAAGGTGTGAACAGTTGTCAAATATAAGTCACCAAAGTATAGAACGAGGCAATGCTAGAAGAGAAGCATCCGAAAAATTTGTAAGCTTATGATTCTTTGCCAAAAATCACCTGTTAATCAACCGGCCGACGATTTTCCATTACTGGAGGAAATTGTCAAGTCGGAATCATAGACTGCCAATTAAATCTGTATTCGATCAGTTGAATATACTGTTGTACAAACAGTCACGGAAAGATCGCATGCCATGAAATTGTTGGGGATTTACACCACCAATTTGACCAGGAACTAGCTGTAATTACGACGTCTACTCACACGTTCATATGAACGTTGGCCAGTGGTGTGTTTACACAGTTTTCACTGTGAATAACGTTAACAACACAACGTTGTTGGTAGATGCAGTTTGTCAACTTTTCGACTACCGTGGGTAGTCTTTCTCAAGGCAACTTTTACAATCAAGTGACTGAGGGAATGTTCACATGCCAACTGATGTTTAGTTGTCTGTTTGTGAATGTGTGTACTTTGAACTTTGGGTCATGTGAGTGAATACTTGTCCTTCACGTAATGCGTCACCTTGATGGTGGGGTCAGATAGCTTGTTGTTTTAATTTACATCGAGGACGCCTTTGAATTTGCACTTATGATAAGTCAGAAAATGAACGTTCTGTGAGTTTTAATTTGGTCTCTTTATACACGAGCGTACCCACTGAGAATAGTCTGAAATATTTAAGTTTATTGTTAACATCGGATAGTTCTTTAGAAGAACGAGCGGTACTAACTCAATAAGAAATTATCAGAGGTAAGGACCTTTGCCACAGCTTACTCATTCAAACAAGAATTGTAAAAACAACGACAGGGTGTTGTCTTGAGATCGCCTATATACCCCATTGTAGCAAAACCTTTTGGACACTCGGTTGAATCCAACGATTTATTAAACTTTATTAACCTCCCCCTCATTTTTATATTTGCGTTTTATCGATGAAACATTACCAATGATCAAGTCATCACAAAAGGTCAGCTTTCTTCATGCAATGTAGGTTCATTAACTTTACAATGAAGTCAGACTACATCAATGGAACGATCAGCTCACTGGATTGTTGGCTGGAAATCAGTGACTCCCAAAACTTCGTTCACAGAAAACCCACACATTCGGATAATGGTTTGGACTCCAGTTCAACATCTACATTGTGCAAAATGGTAACTTCTATCCTCACTAGACAACAGAGTTGATAAGGTATGCAGTGATTATTCCGAAATTAAAGGGCCAAGAAGTTTAAACGAAGTCCTACAAGGAAATCACTACCCTTCGCACCTCATAAGAAAACATCGCCATATAAACAACCAAGATAAAGAAAGAAGAAAACGGCCTAAGTCGGAATTTTATATAGTTCAAACACTTTGGAAGCAATAAGAAAGGTCACGGGTGGTTTTGATTTTCAAACTTTCTTACTGATGGAAACGCTAGGGACAAAGTCGGTGTGCAAGACCAGAATAACGGAATCTACAAAACCAGATGCAAGGAATGCTCAGTAGATTACATTAGATATATCAGCAGACAGCTAAAAAGCACAAATTAAGAAACAAAGAAAGATTTAAGAAATGCAGACCTTCAGACAGGGCACCCCTGCCGAAACCTGAGAACGATTCAACCATTGCTCTGCATGCCATAACAGAAGGGCACAATATAGACTATGAAAACGCTAGAATTCTCAAACGTGGATTCAGAACCTGCTCTGAAAGTAAGTATGCCAAGGCTCTGATGATAATGAGCACCCAATCCACATGCATCAGTCGGAACGACGGGGTGGGGAAGGGAAGAGTTCGGAGATATGGACAGTCCCAACATCATTGAGAAACAAACATTCCAAGGGTCACCATGGTAGGTAACCTCACCACCAAGGTGACGCCTGACGTGAAAGATCATTAATCTCTTACCAGCCACACAGTCAAATGTAAACACACGTGCAAACACAAACACAGACAAATTATCATCCGTTGGCATGTGAATGTTTCCTCAGTAATTTATTGTAAAACTTGCACTGAGAAAGATTACCCACGGTAGTCAAAACGTCAGTGAATTATATCTACCACCAACGTTGTGTTATGAACGTTATATTGCTCACAAGCAAATCGTTACCTGTTACATCCTTTTTTCGATGTGTATCCTAATTCATTTGATACAGTTATTTAATTCGTTTTATCGAATCTGTCACTATTCCTGTTCTTACGTCTCCATTATTTTAAGAGTCGACCCGGAATTCTTATCATAGCGAAGTTTCAAGCTGTCCTGTTACAGAACACGACCCTTGCTGAAATCTCCAGTAGGGTTACTAGTGTATCGTTTAGCATGTCTTGTCACAGAGCAAAATTTCAATATTTCGTCGATGGATTGTCGAAGTTAATTGAGGAAATTTGGAGAAAAATGTTAGTAAGCAATGGAAGATTTCGTTGGATTCTCAAGTCTGCTCTGTTGTGATCATCTGCCCAGATGGGGTGAACTGTGCAAACTAAAACTTTCTTGCCAATCGAGTTCCCAGTGATCAGTCATGCTACGGAACTTTACATAGATCAATCAAATATTTAGAAGCTAATCAACAAGAAACCTAGGGTAAGCTAAGACCAAATAAACCGGTGGAACTATTCCGCAACTTTTACCACACGACTCTCAGGTTGAGAGCTCTTCAACCCTGTTGAGTGCCGCTATCCAGACCAAATACACCGATAAAGTCATTTCCGTTTTTTCACGAGTACTTCATCCCATCAGAATCATTATCAGGTCCTACCATTTGTACGAAATTTTGGTCGAATTCGGGGAGGCTTCAGCCCAAATGCAGTTGGAGAGGTTAGCAAACTACAAGCTTTCATAGCTTCTGTGATATGGGCTGTGGAGGACCGTTGCCTGTCCATATGATGACACAATTAGTTTTCCGAGGATAAACCTACCATTTTTTTGATTCGTTTAAATCCCAGGTGGAGTTTGTTCAAATCATTTCCTGAAGGACCACGGCTGTAAACTGTGTTGTAATCCCAAAGATAAATCTGAAATCACAAAAGTTTGGTTATGCGAAACAATTTTTCCGAAGTTACCGTATGGTAAGAAGACATCTGAGGATCAGAATAAATGCGTTTATTGAATTTCTCCGGCGTTTTTTTAGGTGGCAGACTACTGATAGCAAAATACACAGCCATGGGCTTGCTCACTCGTAAAACTATATACTTGCAGAAGGTCTATTGAAACATTGTGCCCATTCCATTTCCTGCTGCTAAATCGCTCTTCCGACGATTTCACAAAATACCTTCCACAAATAAAAAAATAATGTGACAGTTATAAACACTACTACAAGACAAATGAAAAGTGCGCTGGTATTTTTATAGGTTTCACAATTACTCATGAGTAGTGTGTGGAATAGATTTATTCTGTTAGGTTGACTGCCATTCCTTACAAATCTCGGGTCATCCGGTCAAACTTACACTCGGAAATTGCCAGGCTCCAGTTTCGTTCTGGTTCGATCTCATTAGTGGTGCATGCCATTCATTGCACCCACGGTTTGAACCCGGACATTCCAACTGGGGAGCATGTTATCACTGTGCCACCACGTGCCGTCCAGTCTAGCAATTTTTCTCAAAGTTCGTTCTCACTGACAGCCAGGAGTCCTGATGGCCTCCAAGAACGACACCAATGAATATTGGTCAAATCCCTTTCACCAGGTCAAGTCTTCACAGAATGGGTTCATATATCCACTAGCCTATGTGGTATTAGATATTTCCGCGTAGACCTCACGGCAACTAGTGTGTGGTGTTTGGCATTCGTCTTTTCTTTGCTGTCTTTGAGGGTGACTTCTGAAAAAACCCAACTCGGCAATTCTGATTAGCTTGGACAGCAGCTGGTGACACAGTGATAGCACGCACCCCCAGATGGAAAGTCCGAATTCAAACCCTGGGTGCAATAGAAGATGTGTACCCCTGATGAGACTTAACCAGAACAAAATTGGAATCTGGTAGTTCCCGAGCGTAAAGTTGACCGGATGACTCAAGGTTTGTGTGTGAAAGAATGGGGATGGCAGTTAGTCGAAGATTTTTGATAATTTCCGGTACCATCTATTCAGATAAAGAACAAGATGATTGTGTCTGATATGAATTGAATTGGTGAAAACATTCCACAGCAATCTCATGTCCATTGTTTACCAAGTAGAGGCAAAATTATGAAATACGGAATCATTTTTCATTCGCATTTTTCATTTTTAGTCCGATCCTCATAGGTAGTACTGCCTGACTAACAACCATGATTATTTGCAGTCTGCCGAGACACGGACCTACCCTCACATTGAAACATCGCAATCTCGTCCAAATCATCATCACTGATATTCACCCGATGCATATACGATTCGATTGCACAAAATATGAGCTTGGAAATCCAATTGTTCTCCGTTATTTGGACAAGTCGAACGATGGTAGGGACAACTTGGCACAAAACTTCCATAGTTTGGTAATTTAAAAGTCAATCTCTCGATGATATAGAAAAATGCCATCATAACGTCTGCTATTCGTTAGGCCACAGATTCCCGAAAAAAAAACAGCAAGAATTTCTAAGTTCCCAGCCAAAAAACAGTGGTCGTGGTGGTCGCAGAATCGATGTGAAAGTCAAATTCCGCCATGAATATGGTGCAAAAAGTGGTTCTGTATTTTCCAAATGCAAAACACAACATTAGCCTGAACAAAGAGCATGAAAAATAAACTAGAACTCAACTCTAGTTTACCTCGTTAGCATCATACTGTTTAAGAATCGATAAGAGCTCTTAAGGGTGGCCAGGCAAAGTAGGAAATATAGTTGAACGCCGGTTGCTTGATCTTTATGATATTGTTATTTTTATAAATGCCGGATATGAATTTTTTACTCCACCTGTGCCAAACCGAATCTGAGATGCGCTAATGATCGAACCTTTTTACTACTATGAGATGACGTGAAATGGATAGCGGAAGCAAAAACGCATGAATCTCTGAAGGAAAGAAGGAACTAACTGACTTTCTACTTCCAAGATCTCTAATGCTTAGGAAAATACACTATTTCAAAAAACTAGACAAAATCAGTGTAGAACGTGAATTGTAAGACATAGACATTCATGAAACAGTTAACCGTTGTCAGATTATCGCGCACTTGTTGCAAACAGCGTTTTCAATGGAGGTAATAATGAGTCGACATTTTATCCATCCAAGGTTGCGCTGTTCAAAGCAGCTGACTCGAATGGAAAGCGTCTTTGAAAGTAGCCCATCGTATAGCATCAACCTTGCATTAGACGAAATCAGTCGCTAAGGAAGGAAAATTGACCCCAAGTTTTCATTTCGCCGAGAGAGTCTTAGCAAACATAATATCAGTATTTTATTGTTAATAAGCAACGGATTCGTTGTATTAACTCTAACAAGCGAATCAAGGCGATGCCAACGTGAAAGTATTTTATTATTAAATGTTCACTTTATTATTTAACTGACAATTACATTTCACTGGTTGTGTAAGCACCGGTTTTTCCTTGGTAGTTTGAAAAATCCTCTAATTGGAATGTCGAATTGTTACTTAGTCACAGTAGTTTTCGGGTGAATTCAGGGACCTAACCTTTAATTGGATAAGATTTGTTGTACAGTTCATTTGACTTAACTTTCTCCACCGATCTCATATCAGCGTTAATGCATATCACGTGGTATCAACGGAAGAGGTTAGTGTATTTATGGTTGCATTTGAAGGACCTACTTACCGCTGGAGGAGGCCAGAAAGCCTTAGGTCATGTTCATCGACTGGCAAATTTTCTTGTGCGCTCAAATCGCGTTGGCATTAATAATAGACAAAAATTCTGGTGTACCTCAGAAAATGTTAAGGTAAACGACACGATGGGAATTGGTCGTAGTTGTATTAAAACAGCAAACGGAAATGTTGCTAAAGTGGTTCTTTTGGTGGAAAAAAGGTTTTCATAAAAATGATTTTCTCAGCTACTGATGAAAAAGAAACTATCTGCAACAGGTTTATTAGACTGCTTACAAAAGCTCTTCATTATGCATTTGTTTCTAGTTTACACATCACGTGACATTGAACCTTATTAAGCAAACAACGTTTAACGGTCTAAATTTAGCATTCGAATGACTAGTAGTGATATTTATTGACGATTGACTCTAACCTATGAAATGGTGAAATAAAGCCGTTTGAAAAGAATCCAATGTGAATTCAAGGGTAGAATTCCCAACAAAAATATTCAGGTGAAGTCCATGAGAAGGCCCGGCTCTTAACAGATATATGGGGCCACTCAACACATACTTATGGTACTCACTTAGGATTGTGGTCAATATAAACCTGAATAACATGGAAATATATATTCGGGATAAGAGGCAGAGGACTAGTGCTTTCAGGATGTATTATGTTAGGAAATATCCAACTAGGTGGCGCTACAGATCGACTAAACGTGAAGATTGTATGACTGCAAACTTTATGCACCAAAGAGGAATAGGTGCAAGACTAGAAGCCGTTTGATGGCAAAAAACTGTTGACATTTTCCTATGGTTTTACTTGATGAGCCTTTGTTGATATTTGAGCTAAATCTGGAGTCAGTCTACAGCATTATTTTGAGATGAGGGTCCGATTGCACTTTTCTACAATGAGTCATATTAGAAAAACAATCAAGAAGCGGTATTACCACCACTAAGGGTAGACTTGGTGGGATGTGGATTGTAACCCGTTATTTTCACTTTTCAGTTTTGGGAAGATAATGAACAATTTAATAGATGTTTTAAGTTGACTGGACTATAGCAAAACAATTTCTGACGCGAGCAAGGAAAGATGCGGTAAAAGATCGAATGCCAGTGGCCACGTGAAATAGGTAATACCTTATCCCCGATGACACAACTGGAGTGTCACGGTCGAAGTCCATGATCCCAGTTTACTTAAAGGAACATTCAACAGTGCGCAGTTAATAACCTATTTTACTTACCAGGCTAGCCTCGTATACTACTGCCTAGTTTAATAGGAAACAATACTGATAGACAGAAATTGGAAGGGTTGGACGGCAAAAATTAAACAATTTAAATTGGACACAATATGCCGGCAGTTAGGCTATCCATCACTTCAACAAAACATAACTCATTTTTATTTGGCTCTAAGAGTCTGGATTTTGATCACCTGAAGGCAAGAGAATCCACCGTTTCTCACACTTAACAGCGACTGCAAGCAATAAGTAAGTTAAATCGAAACATGTAGAATTGAAAATTTAGGGGATTCCCAACATAAGTGGGTCATGAGATCTTAACGTTACTTGCCTAGTTCTCTGATTTATACGTGACTGGCGAAATGGATCCACAAAATCAAAAATGGAGCATTTAGGAGATGAAATGATGAACTAACTATACAGTCCACGCAAGTCGTTGTAATTTGTCTGAAAATGTTTGTATACAAGTTAGTGCTAAGAATCCCGAACAATCCCTTTTCCAGTGGTTTTATAATCTTCACTCTAGCAAGTACTTATATTGAAAGTCGAAGCTCATGAGACTAGCGGCTGCAGAGAATTGTTGAATAAAGTAATGCGTGGTCATTTGTATTTAATATATGTTCACTGAAACAATGTCGGTCGGTGGTTAGGATAAGCCAGACTTGATTTTAATGAGATTTGTAGCTAAATTGACCGACTAGTTTTTCGTAGGATTGCTGAGCAATATAAAGGTCTTTTGAAATATATTGAATTACCTGGAAAAATACAGTCATAGAGGTATACCTTTTTCCTTATTTTAGACTGCTAGACGCAGTTCAGGAAGAGAAAGAGTGACTTATTTTAATTTGATCGTAAAACAACGTCTTATAACTGAACGTCTGAACTATAGCGTTAAAGACTCGCTCAAAAGCGTGTTGCAGATTAATTTCGGTCTTTTATATAAAAACGTTAATGAAGATAAAAAAAAACAAATTTCTTTTCATTAATGAATTCAATTTGGTTGGTTTTTTTTCTCACAAGCCATAATACTTGATTCGTCCTACACGCATTTTCCACTCTTCCAGTCTTTTGTCGCACCTTTCAAGGGCAAAGAGCTATTTAACCTCCTGATCGAACCTGTCTCTTCCATGCACATTTCTGTCACATCAATCATCAGTCCATTGTGGAACGGTTCACCATGCTGAGGGAGACAATACTCTGTGATCCTGACTGGAAAAATTAATTCCTCAAACGATAGCTTCGTTTGCAAAGTAGAAGAAATAAAACTCGTAAAGCCTAATTGAAATTCCATTTCTTCGTAAAACCATTCTATAGTGGAATCCAGGTCTATTAGACAGCGGCATTTCAGTGTTTCTTACGTTTCATGAATGTTCCAAAATAAGCTATCGGTTTCCCAGTGTGAATATTCCAAGTTATCCTATCTTAGCAATTCTTAGGATGAAATGAAACTGTCCTCTGTTACCTAAAATACAAACGAACGAAATGGTGAAATTAAGCAGCTGGCACGTTGCGGTCGTTATAATATTATCGTGTAAATGCTAAAACTGTGAAATTTGTTTATGTTTAGGCTCTGTCCTGCATAACTGGCCATATGCATACAAATTCTTTTCTTTTTGGTTTGCTGAAAGGTTTGATTAGAAATGAGGTAAAAATTTTGTCTTATCGGTCAGAAAAGTGAGATCGGAAAATAAAAACCGGGGAATGAATGAACTAATTAGATCGAGAGTAGAAGGGGGTCACAATAACTATGCGGTTGCAAATTTTCCATATTCTACTAGGAGGACAGCTGACGACAGAAATGCGGGAAGCCAAATAAAACAACATTTTGGGGTTTGCAGAGGATTAGATCAGATTATATACATACATATGTATATATAGAAATAGGAAGTAGTATCCGGATGCGTAAACAAAATTTTCCCGGGAGCACACGACCGGCTTCTATATATACATATGTATATTCTGGGGCATTTCGTCCTCGTTCCTAAGGTTGGCTCAGCCAAACTGAAAAGCAATTTTCAACGAATCACACTTGTCCTTCTGTCGACTCTTCGACGAAGAGCTTCCATGCACACTCCTGATGCTACAGATTCGATTCTGTTGAAATATATATATATATATATATACATATATATGTTTTTAGGGCATGATTGTGTGGAATTTGAAGATCTAGCCGCCAATGTTAGAAGGAAACCAACCCGTCTCAGTTACCTGGTAAAAGTACCGAAGAAACGTGACGGATGAACAAGTTATTATCTTGTTTATTTGCACCATGTCAGTAATAAATAATTTCAGATATGTTGGAATTATCACTTCCGTGCTTGCAACCTGACGTGTGATGCGCAAACAGTTCTCGGTGCACTCATTCTTCTCCGCCATAAATGTGTTGCACAAAACGCCGAAAGTTTATTCACCATTTTAAAACTGCGCATTATCTCGTACAACTTCATTGTCGGTGAATTAATTGTGATCTTTTGTGACAAACACGTGTGATCAATCTATAACTAAAAATATTGCATAGAAAAGTAAATTTTTCACGGTCCTCAAGCGAAGGACAACGGTATGTTCAAAGCCGGTGCAGTTGCCTTTCATCCGTTCTAGTTTGGAACCGCACAATAATACGGGTTTTCTTTCGTTAATCAACTTAGTTCCGAAATATTTCAGCGCAGAGTGAAGGCCGAACTCCAGGTCATCCAAAATTTTACTGGACTGAATCGATGTGTAGGCAACCGAGCATTCACCTAACCGTGTTATGAGCGTGAAGTATTACCGAGAGAACTGGGTCATCAGGTTTAGGAAAAACAGCTCAGAGATACACATTAAGGACTTTTGAAATCAGTTGCCCACCTGTACAGTGAAAATAAATTCGTGGTTAGAGCAAAGCCAATCGGACTACAACTGACCATTGCCCATCGGTTATTACCAGAATGAGGCAGTTTAATAAATTAACCACTAAATAGCCAGAAGCAGGAAAAAGACTGAGCTGTTCGGGAAGAATCTTGAAAAATTTCTCGTGTTGAGAACGAAGAAAATTGAAGCAAAAGAACGGGTGGAATTAACACGGAAAATCACTAACATTTTCGCATATTTCGTCAGTCATGATTGGATTTCAGACAATTAGGCGAAGTGTGAACGCAGTTACGAACTAGAACAAGGAGACTTTGCCAGGTAAATGGTTTCCTGCTCCGACATGGTTAATTGGTAATAAGAAAAAAATAAGCCGACAATGTATACAACGTAAAGCTATTTTGGTGATTACATCTCGGGAAGTTTCCCGAAGAAGTGGAAACAACGAGCGCTTCACAGCTGTGCAGACTAACGTGCATCTAATCTTATTTTCTGTTTATTAAAAGAACAAAAACTACCCAGTTATCATAACTCAAACTCGGAATAGTTATTTTTAATCAATCTTGAATCTGTCCCATCAAAATGTAACGGAGATTTGTTGGTTGTTAAAATGACGAATAGTCTAAATCATAAGAGCGTGGTTCACAAAATGTCCCCATGAACGCAGCGCCACTTAAGAAAGACCCTCAGTCTCTATCGTTCCTTACACATTAACTGTTGGGCGATTTACCTTTTATTTTCCTGATACTGAGAAAACAAATGCGAATTTTTGAAGTTTTATAATGTGTCTGGCAAAACAAAGCGTTAAACACTTTGCATTTCACATTTTTACAGTTGCGCCGTTTTCGCCAAACAAACTTGTGTGAAATTTTTCACCGAACTTGAGGATCGCAATGGAATAACAAGTCGACAGCACCAAATTTAGGAAAGAGGCGAACAGCAAAAGCCCGGATATGCTCTTGTGAGGTGTCCCTGTTCGTGTTGATGATGTTTAATAATGAGTTTCTTAGAGTACAAATTGGGTGGGGTGACGAATCCGGGCAAGCTGATCGCATGTGAATTTGGTCATTCGGACTTCACTCATTCAGTGCGACATATTTGTGTCTATCCGTTTGTTCATACTCTTCGTGCAGTTTTGTTTCACCGGAAAGAATAAACATACTTCCCCTCGAGTAGGATGGATCTTACACTGAATATTTACTCATTCAACTGTTGTTGGGAGTGCCCACTCAGGCATCAATAAAGTAATAACTAAACAGCAAACATTTTCCACTCAGCATAATTTTAACGTTTTGGTCATTCATAGAAAACACTTGGACTTCCGGCAAACAGGAACAAGAAATTTAAATCACCGCTTTTTCACATCGTTTACATCGATGCTATTGTTCGAACTGGGAAATCTAGTCTAGGGTGATGCAACTGATTTCTGTCGTCCTGTTACTCAAGCACGAATTACCGTTGTTAGGATGTGCATAAACGTTCGGGGAGACTGAGAGACTTCTGCGGAAACCTAATTAGATAAGGCGAAACAGTGATTAGCGACAGCTGCTACACTATTGTCATATTGTTTTGATGAAACCTGCATTTCCACTAAAAGTAGTTTGTTTCGAATATGGCTGAATGAATGCAGAAATACAAGGCCGATTTCCCGGTAAGTTCGGCTCATCATGTACGCGTATCCGATCCACAACTGACCTTATATCACCAAACACGTGCACCGCTTTGTTAGATTTAAACTAGAAACTCATATGAACTATTTGATTTGTGGTTTGATATTGAACTCATTTACACTTTTCACGGCTACTCGTCGAAAGTTCGTATTTGTTTTGCAAATTCAGGTTCTTCTTAGGTGTTTTGCTGAACCACATACAGTGACAATCAGAAAACCTTACGATATTTTTCTCATTCTAAAAGCGTTGAATTAATACGTAATATATGGGCCCTTCAGGGCAAAGACTAATTTTTTTTCTTGGTGTATTGGACCTAAATACTATACCATTGTTGCAAAACATGGGGTTAGGTTTAATACATCGTAAAACCAACATGCAACAGGTCAAGACCAAAATGAAGGACGAACGCATCAGGGCTTGAAAAGTCAAGTTCTTTGTCAAAACGCTATACTAGAATTCCTTGAAACAGCTTGAGAAATCGAAATTTTATAAAACTGACGTTATTTATAAACTAGCATATCTTTCGACAAGTAGAGTGGTCTAATGAAATAATTTCGGGTTTAAGCAGTTGCCGGTGGTTTCCACCAAAAGCGCACTTTTGTCCGAGGTATTCATCAAACTACTCCTCACAATCTCGATGCGTATGCGCAATAAACTAGAAGGTATGCTGACTTGCAGCCCAGGAAAGTTGATTGCGAATGACCGCATCTGAGAAATTGTAAGCGAAAAGTTGAAAAATCATTTCGGATTCGACAGTACAGTTTTTCGAAACTAAAAATGTGTTGTCCACAATGGTTAGCTGGATTGCATCTCTGATGATCACAGATTATGCCTGCTCTGTATAAATCCGGGGATTACAAGTGAAACAAAATATTTTGAGATTTCATTTTTTTGTGGCGATGAATCCACTGATTCACTACGGATATAACCATTACTTTATGTAAGTGAACATAGAGTCTATAAGTGCTTTCTTCCCAATCTTCCTTAATTTTGCAGATTGTCAGTGTATAGCAGAAACATGGGACTCACGGGCAACGTTTCAGTAGTTTTAGCAGTGGAGTTAATTAAAAGTCGTATTGATAGTTATAATCAGAATACTCTGTATTTTACTCGATCAACAATCATATGAAACAATAATTAGTCACAGCAAAGTCGTGTTCAGCTCCAATTGATTGCTTGGTCACAGATTACGGTTGGTAATCACGAGGCTCGTCCATGTTTCGCTTGAGAATTGCCGGCCGATTTTCGCTCACGGTTGATGAAATCTCGCTGAACTGCTTACGTTTGACGGAAACATTTGCAGACAGTGAAGACCAAGAAATAGTTACATCATTACGGTCGATTGCAGTGTCCTTTGTCTTCGTTCTTTTGATTGGGCGGTTGTGATTTATGTTCATGCCAATCATATTTACATATTTCTATTTTCCTACATGGTGTAGACGAATGTTGTCAAAACTGTCTGCCCACATTCACTTGATCTACTTAATCGGCAGATCCCATGAGGCTGACCGTCCTTAATTTGCCCATTTCATTGCTGATAAACGTTGAAATTAAACGCGAAGTACTGGTCCATTCTGCAAACAACTGGCTTTAATTTTGCATTGAATTACGGTTGATTTTAGCTGAATTCTATTTTAGAAGAGCAGATTGAAAGATTCATCACCTCTTATTTTCTGGGAAGACGTTTACTATTGGATTTCGAAATCATGATAAAACGGATTGGCTGAACTCTAGTACTGCCATGTGCATGTCATCTGTGTTACAGTCAGATCTTCTGATCCTTTAGGAGAATGGACGTTTTCTTGGCTCCTTAAATCTTTAGAGCGGAAATTCAGTCAGCTATTTGGCAAAAAGTAAAAACCATCGATTTTGAACACGATGCTTCTGCAAAATGCCCAAGAAGGCTGACTTGTATGTTAACTTCCGCTGCGCTTTTTTGTACACTTTACACAGCTCGATATCCACTAATATTTTTCATCATTTTCTGCTCAGTAGTTTGCAAGAATATTGGTCAAAATTCTCCAAAGATGGTCGCGTTAAGGTTTGCTAATGGGATGGTGATAAAATATCTCAACGTGGGCTTGGCCGCCATAACTACTATACTTCACCAACGAATCAGCACTGTCGGGCAGCGATGAGCTTCCGATCCCCTTGTTAATGGAAACGATTTTCCTTTACGTATATAAGGTAGACAGCCGTATCTGTCGTCGTTTGCATTGAAATCCCATAAGCGACTCTGCAAGTAAATTGCTTGTTAGTCTAGAACTCGTTAAGGTTTTTTGGACAGTCGTCCATTAATCCTCATTTCATTAGTCCGCTCGAGATATCAGTTCACATTTCAAATTTCTCGTGTGGATATCCTTGTGACCATTTTGATACTATCAAAACATAAACGTATTATTCGTCCTATAGGTTGACTACTTTCGAATGTTGACAACTCCTCTGTGTGGAACCCACTCTTTGGTAACCATAAGAATCCACCTCAGTATTGCGTATGAAACATGTTCAAAAGCAAAGTTGGACCACGAAAAACAGCAGTATCAGTTGGTACACATTTGAAGTCGGTCGGCTATGAGCCGCTACTTGTAGGTTTGGATTGGGAAAAGTAAACTATTTTTTTGAACCTTTGAGGAGTTGAACATTAAACGTTTTGCTATAACTGCTTTTTAGCCTGAAGTAATATGATAAGAACTATCTGCTGCCAGTGCCGCATTTTGTCAAAAGCCTCGGAGGCTTACGAGTGAAAGTGGTCCAGTGGGGGTTGGGGTTTCTCTGATTGTAGTCCATTAGTTTGAATTCCTCCAAACCACGGTAAACCTCTTCAGTCGTTAGCGTTTAACTGGCCACGAGCGATTTCTTGAGATGAAAGCGTTTTTTATTCAATACTAAATAAGTAAAAACAAACAAAAGAGAATATTGATAGCCCTCTTGAACTGGCTGTATAGCAAAAATTGTAAAAATCCACATCGTTCATTTTCAAGACATTTGATAAATCAATTTTTGTCGACCAATTCCTTGACATCAAGAACTCGTCCACCACTGAATACCAAGTTGAGGTTTGAAAAGATGCGAAATCACTGTTGAAAACTTGCTCGCTTCGATCATAAAACTTGACAACCCTGAAACGTTCAGAGTTCTACTTTTGAACATTGAATAGGCTAAACCATGGTACCATCCAAGTTAATTTCGTCTACTAAAATTGAATTGGCTTTAAATAGGCATTCATCTTCTTGGTTTACCAGCATAGAATGAATGTTTACATGTCCTGTATGTTATACCCTTGGAACTCAGGTACGTATTATAAAAGTATGATTCTTTCGTCCTCAAAGATCTACTTACGCAGCTATAGGTTCAACAATTTAAGCTTCCGAATTAAAATATAGGCCAAACATTTTTTTAGAACAGTACAATCAAATAGCTAGAAATCTTCCATTAGAGTAGGTATTTCGCTACGCCATCAGGGTCGCCTTGGCTTCTCAAATGGGGCTTCTAATTAATCTCAGTCCAAAGTTCCCTGGGAACGTTGTTATTCCTAACTCTGACTTGTGCAACTCTAGCACTTCGCCAATAAGCCTCCACAAAGGCTCCAGGAAGGTGATGCTTAACAACCGTGATTTTGCTGTCACTTAGTAGGATCATGCGGGGTTTACCTATGTTGTCAATAAGCGAGATGCACAGATTATTATTCTTGGTTCAGTTTGGACTACCTGTGTTTTGTCAGAGATTTGAGCACTGAATTAGGAAGCAACCAAATATAAGTTTCGATAAACCCAGTGAAATGTATGGGATAATTTTAAATTCTGATTTTTCTTAGAAACCATAAAGTGGGAATCATGAGTACTAACCATATTATTAGTCTCTTAAATTGCATAGTTTATGCGTAAATGTGACATTTTAAAAACAATTAGCAGCGAATATACTCCCCTTTGATAATGGAGTTTTGGAAGACATTTTACAACACAACAGCGGAATATCTGCGCAGATTAAAAGTTTCTGTTTGATAGCAAGTGGAATAGGTGACCAAAATCGACTGACAGCAAATGGGGCTTTTAGTATGAAGTCTATCACCATGGGAGTCCATGTGTGTCCAGAACTTCATCAAATCATTCCGCATAATCAAAGTGCACCGTTAAATGTTGTAACTGCAGCGGATAAAGTAATCAGTCGGCCAAAGTTTAGCGCAAGCACAAGCACATGTTAAAGCAACGACTGTTACCAACACCAGAATTCAGTTGCTGACGCCAGTTCGCTTCGTCCATTAGAAACGGGACCAGTCGAAATCCGTGAAACTATTCACAATTTCGCACAGATGCTGATGCGTAGAATCGCTTCTTTACCCTAAAATGGTGAGCAGATGACACTTTTAGACAGCCTTCTAAAGCAACATGAAGCTAAAATTTGTAGACTGCGAGAAACGATGTCGGAAAATATGGTGCCCAGTTTGATAAATGTGTCTGGGTTCTTGATTTTTCGAAACGTTTTTATCCTTTTCGCGTTTTTAAGCTAATAATACGGGCAGAAATCATCTCCTGGTACTAGATACAAAGTACCTTCGTATTCATTTTCGAAACGTTTTTGTGAACAAACGAGTCACCCTTTCGCAATACAGAAAGTCAGCAGCGGAGACATCTTTGTGCAGCATATTTGATGGTCCTGTAGATGTAGCTCATAAAACCAACATGACAAAAATTGACCTATGCAACAAAACATTTGTCAGCCACCAAAGTCGAAGGAATTAACACGTTTTGGACAAATCGCCACTACGCTCAAGGACAGTTGGAAACTCGTTCGCATTGCGCTGATGCTTGCATAAATTAATTCGAGGGAAAATCCATAGCCTTTTTGGGTATGCTGATTCGTCAGCCTGAATTGAAGTGCACACTTGGTCATCAACCAGAATTGACTTTGGTGATCTTGTCTTTGCAAGGGATATCAAAATGAATAAAATATAGTCCTGTCATCTTTGAAAGACAAAAACATTCCACCCATTTTCATGCTGATTTCCATAACCTCTGCCGTATTTTCAGGGATCAAAATTCCATCTGAAATAGCTTCGACATTAAAAGAAAATATTGTTTTCAGGTGAAAGCAGCATACCCTTGGTGGGGCTTATAATGCAGCCTGATGTCAGTTAGTTTGTTACATGGTATGAAGATTTATTTTCCACATTTGTCTTTTCCGCAACGGGAAGGCGCAACATTTCATGTGAGCGTCGATTCCAAAGTACCTTTTAGAACATAATCAAGTGAATGAATTTTCACACTATGAAACTCATCCCTGGACGCTCTACCAACATTCGAAATATATGAAAGTTAGTCAAACATTTCTTTTTAGATTACAATAGTTTAATAGAACTGAAACGTGTTTAGTTACCTTTTGTGTTTTCCTTTTACTGTCCTCATCACGTGAGCATTCCATGTTTTTAAAATGGATACCTTTGAAAGTTCTTTTTACAAATATTAAAATAACTTGAATTATTAACCATTCCATGGTTATTGAAAACTTTTTCAAATAGTTATTATATAAGTGACATGCATGAATTCCCACCTTACTGTTCCTCACGATGATTACACATTCGATAAATCGATTCGTTATACCGTGCTTATTAATGCTGGGTTCACCGGAGCCCGAGTGAGTTTAGCGACTTTATCAGTTTGTTGGAACGGAAGATAACCAGCCGACACATCGAACAGTTCCATCCTCGTTCCGGACAAACCACATTAAAATCTTCGCATATTTCATCGACGAATGATGGAATAGTTTGTACAGCTCTCAGTGTGGTCTTTAATGCAACGCTGCAACCGGATTGGGGCATAAATCAGTACTGGGACCTATTTTGTTGTCCTTTCCCAAGGGATGTGTTTAGACACAACCAGAATATTGTGCAGGTTGTTTTCAAATAAACATATGATTTATTTTCGCGCCCGTTTTGACACGTTCATTCGAAGCCAAATTGATGCGTTTAGCAAAATCATTATTTTATCTATTTGTATGGACAAAAATAAAACTCGGAAACGTTAAAAGGGAAACAAAGTCGGCCAAAAATGCTTGTTATTTGGGCAGTTAGCATGAGAAAAAAGCAGAAGCGCAATGTTTCAAAGCCTTCTGTTTGCTAATTCTTTTGTGTGTGGAAGATCAACTATTATTGATACAGGGGTTTATTGGCACAACTCTATTATGACATTCTATGTGTAGTATGACCACACTTGAATGATGGAAATAACGAAGGTTTTTGCATAGTTTGGGCATTGTGTATCACTAGCTTATTCATATTTCCGACTCGGTTTTCATAGCCAAAATATCCTAAAAGAAAGTTTCACAGTCTGACTTTACTATCCAATATATTGTAAACCCGAATCAAACAATAGGGACTAGGTCTGAAGAACTCTGGTTCTACAAAAAGTCCTTACGATTTTACCGATCAGCCGTGTTAACATGCCCGATTTGTAAAATTTTATTAAAAAATACTGTCTGCTGATTGATGCTAATGAATGAAAGTAATGATCTTGAGTGGAGAGACGTGGAGTTATGTGTAATAAAACAGTCAGATGCAAGCTGCTGAAGACGGGATGAGGAATGAACTACTGGTTCCGGTAGAGAAAACCTGACGCTGCACGTTTACGGATGATCATCCCATTATGAGGCCAATCACGATGCCGACATGCATATAGCAGTTGACGGTTCATAGTTTTCGGTAGCTGTGAAAGCAAAACTGTTTAATTTTATCGTACACAAAATTATGGAGCTGGTACTTTAGAAAACGGACTGTGAATTAGGGAAATGAGAAAATGATCGGAGTTTGTTGCACTTCATTAAGTCGATGCGCTTCTGCATTGGCTGGTGTATATCTCAGTGTACTTAGACATTATGGCTAAGATTTACTCTACTCCTCTGTCCTGTTTTCCATCGAAAGGTAGGTATAATTTTTGTTTCGATCGCGCCCTAGCCTGTAAGTACAGGTTTGCTGAAATAAAACAGGTCGGAAAACGGCATTCGCATTAGAGGCAGGCTGCCGGTAATCATACAGTGCCAACCAAGAGTATCATCTTCGTTTTGTTCAGGCCTGAATTTCGATCCTCATAGGGTGAAACATTATGACTTGCGGATATTTCCGACTTTTAAATTCACCTTGTCACGTGAGTGGCCCAAAATTAAGGATTCTGCCTTAAAAATGTCATGCATATCCGTGTTTCCATCCCAATGAAAATTAAATCAGGTGGTTGAGACTGAGAGAATCAAAACCACTAGTCATGGTTACAGTAGTCTGGGGGAAATATACCGATAACTGTCCTAGGTCCCATAGTAACAGGACTTGTCCAAAAAGCCCGACATCGTTACTACTTTCTTTTATAGTGGTGTTACTGTGCAAACATTAATTGTCATCCAAAACTTCGGTATTTTCACAGAATGTACAAAAGTGATACGCATACATGTTGGTTTTTTTTGTTCTGCGAGCGTGGCCAATATATTGCACGATATATTTGCAACTATTATGGTTCCGAGTGTTTCAATTTTATTACTGGTGATTTCAATAAGTCGCTGCTCAGTAACCTCTTGTTAGTTTATAACTTTACTGACCGTGAGTCTTCTCAGCCGGAGTAAATTATGCTTCGGATAGTGCAATCACGAACCGTTCGGACTTCTTCCACTACAAATGCATAATCTTGTTTAACTGATTGCCTTGTTACTTGCAAGAACGAAGTAAATCATAACAAACACACGAAACCGGTCGTCTACTTTAGCAAGCACGGGCACAACTGTCATCGATATGGTCTTTTGACCGACCCACAAAATAATAAACAAAATAATCGGAATGAACCAAAACCGAGCCAACGCGTCACCCCACATTACCACTTAGTCATGTGCATGAAAATGGCTGTTTGCAGAATGCACGCTATTTATATTGTCGGCTGATCAACGACGATCTCCAGAAACATTAATCTGGAATTACCATATATACATTTAATGGGCAGTAAACAGGGCGGACCAATTCTTGCTCTTTTGAGGAAATTTCACTCTTTTTTACAACTTACACGAAAATACAGCGAGACCCATAATAGTTCCCTATTTTTCAAGGTTACCTTTTAATGATCTGAGAAAACTCACAAATTACCGAAATGTCCTATAAGTTATCTCAAAAGCTCCAGAACTAAAAGAAACTGCCTGCAGTTTTCAAACCGAAGCTTCCTAGAAAAGCTACGCCACAGTGGTCGAGTGAGGGTAAAATCTAGTCTGCCGGGTTAGTTGCTGTTGGAAAGCATTCTGGAGTAAAATTACGCTCCAGTTCACGGACGCATTCCTTTGCAAATCTGGAGTACAGATGCCCAGCCGAACATTTTGGTTTATTTACCAGTTCATTTTGTACAGCACCTGTACACTTAGATGTGGATTCCTTTCATTCAACCAAAATATTTGACCTTTTGTGACTTTAACCATCTGACTAAAACCCCGATACAAATAATCTTTTCTCTACTGTCCTCAAATAAGAAGGAGGTCTGATTATGAAAATCAACATCTTCGTTAGCTGAGCACATCCAAAACACAATATCTCTTTTTATCACTAAAATGCCTTCATTCCATTAAAGTCAAGTTGTGCGCACTGGAATTAACTGGACAGGCTACCCAAAGTTGTTTTTCATTGTGAATTCCCAAAAGTGCTCATTCATTTTGCAATGAACCCTATAATGCATAAAAATTGAGTTTGACTAACACCTCTCTGGAACCCTTTTTAGTGTGTAGTATTTTTCCGCCTACCTTTCAATGTTTTTTTTTTGATGGCTTGTAATGTGCCTTATCGGTAAAACGTATTGGGTATTTCGAGGGGGCATTACCCTCGTCCAGTGCGTTTCGGCTGCATTCAACTAGTTTGGCCATTTCCATATCATTCCCTATTCACCTTCACATATAACAAAGTGGCTTGTGGAAATTCTATCCATTCTGTCGCAGGTCGCCCTGATAATTATTTATTACCAAAGAACAGTGTTCGCCTCGTCCGAATCGATCTTTTCGTGCACTCAGATGCTGCAATGAGCAGTAATTTATAGCTATCCCTATCTCACTTTTAATAGTATGAAAGGACATATCGCATGTCGTTTTCAATCCATAGACATGCAGCATTTAAAGCTATAGTTGTCGCTATTGGTATTTTAGTTTATCAACATTTGCTCTCTATCTTACCTCATTAGCTTGGTATAATATTTCCTGTCAAAAGAGGAACATTTTTCGTCAAACTTAATGCGGGTTGCCTTTTGCAAGTCTTGTCCCATTTATTTCACTTGAATCAGTTAAAAACTAAAAGTGAAATCTGATGATCAAACGCTGCAAAATGTTCTGGCAAATTTACTACTGCTGCACTCTTCCTTGATCAAATAAACTATCGCCATGTCCCTCGCATTCAGCCACAAGTATGACATTGTTTAGACATTAGAGTACCAGATTCCATACCTGACTAAAGGCAATAACCGTGAAACCGCTACATACACTAAATACAATTCACAGATGCTTTGCCCAAATATTTCAACCAGAATACAAATACAGTGACTATTAAACAGAACAAAACTTCAAAGTTTTCCAACTTTTCAATTTTACCTTTTGGAAGGGAAATGAATGGAATAGGATGATGGAAGGATTTGTCAAATCTCATTGGTTCTCGTTCATGTCACATACCACTTACTCTGTATTTAATAGGAACGCTAGATGTGAATCTGCCCAGACTGTTTAGGCAAAATGATCCAACAATGTAGGCGCAAACTTTGGAGAATCAAGAAATTTTCTGAATAAGGCTAAAAATGTAATGCGTATATCTGCAACCCTGTGTTCCGTAGGGTGCATGGCCATTTTGATATCCGGATGCGAAGTTAGAAGCTTACCTAATCAAAATCAAATGATGCAACGCGGTGGTTTGTAAACATAATGAAAGTATTTATATAGTTACAATTCTGAAAAAGCTAGTTTCCGTAATCTGACTTGACATTTCCGATGTGCGAAGATGCCATCTGGTTTAAGAAGTAAAGTAAGGTATTTCTTATTTGCGTATCACATTGAAAATTCGATTGAAAATACCTCGGAATATCAAACTAGATTTAAAAAGCTGTGAACAGCGTGAAGTCGCTCTTATTACTTCAGTGTATTACCCGTTTGGATGAGTGGTTCCGTGACATTTGTCCAACTAACCACTGAAACGCATTTATTCAATTGACTTTTCATGCAGTGAGGGCAGTTCCGCGGTATCTCCTGTACAAAGAAAGTCCCGTTTGTTGCGGTAAACGTAGCCATACGAATGTTGACTTGTATTCGCAGCAGCCTAATCAAATCAGCTTTGCACTGAATCTGAATCCGTTGATCATGCCCAACTAGTCGAGTGGAATGATGTATTAGGCACAGCTCGCTCAATTCCCCAGGGATGCAGTTGACTGGCTAGTCAATTTTTTTCTCCCTGTAATTAAACCAAAGTTTACCAGATCGAATGCATTTTTTTCTCAAAGCAAACCGTTGCAGAACATAAAACAATTCATTTTCCATTGACGGTGCACATGCATTTAGGATTTTTAAGCAAGTTTTGTTGCAATACCAATGCCTTTAGTGTTGTTCCGATCGACGATGTTGTGCGAGTTCACCCATGACCGACTGAAGTACACCAATATCTTCAACCGAACAGGTAGTTCGATAACCTAAACCGAATGCCACTTCTTAATTCTGCCGAAAAGTAGACGGAAAGTATAAGAACGTAAAATTGGTTTGACAGAAGATAAGATATCCACGTATTTTTTAACTGTTTCAGATTTAACCAGTACGGAGAACAGTGCAAATCGGTAGATCTGATCCGGTTATCGCTACCCAATGGACAACCAATGAACGGACATCATTCCTTTCTCGACGTCCGAAAAAGACTAATAATTTACTGAAATGTTCTTCTAAACTTTGTCGCATGGTACTGTTTTAGTGCTGTTTAGTTTTACTAATTATCTTGGGCCTCATTTTTTAATTGATAGTGGTTTAGTGTCCAGAAATTTTGTCGGATTATGAAATCCCAAGGACATCTCATGAATGACACACGGTCTAGTACTTTGATCTGCTGGCGGCCTAAGAGAAACATCGCAATCATCGCCTCTTGTTCTAGACTAAGAACAAGCGTGAAACAGGTCTACATTTCGTGAAATGTTTGGAGGCCGGTAGGGTCTGGCTTCAATTGAAGACCAAAGCTACAGTGAATTTAAAAGACAGGCAACTATCAACCTAAGAGATCTGACAGTTACCAATCTATATATATATATATATATATATTTAAATACACCGTTTTCAACACAAGTAGACGTAATCTACATTGATTTATCAGTCGCTGTTTCATTGTTCTTGGTTGAGTAAGCAGTGATGTGGTGAACCGAAACCAAGACAATGGAGTCAGGCCGTTGCCATTATCTTGCTACAAACTGTGAATCGCTACTTGAATAAGACATAATAATTGTAAACTTTTTGGAAGCATCTGCGTTCCTTGGTTCCAAAGGTTTACTGAATGAGCCGCAATAGAATTGTTGGTTTTTGGGTTCATGCTATATAGCTATGTCAATCGCATCCTGTAGGTCGTTACACTGCGTTGTTGCTTAAGTGGGGATGCTGGCTAACAGACAAACTGAGCTTCCACATACACTTCTTCGTCGGATTTTGTACTTTGCACATCGGTCAGTCAACCTTTTTTGAAGACTACTGGTGTAATGCATGTCATGTAATGCATGTCACAAGTGGATATTCTAATGTTCTACTATTCAACACCTGGCTAATATTGCGTCAGATAAGTACCGGAAGAGAAAACAAAGTCATATTAGATTATGTCAGACCGTACTGTTGGCTTCAGTTTGAAAGTGATCGACAACACTGGCTCTTTCAGCGAAACCAGGAAGGTTTCTTGGTGCTAACCAAGTAATGTTTTGATAACCTATGTTTAACGTTTTGGTAAGGGAGAATTGGTTTACCTCTCATTGGCAAGTAGGAAGGTAAGAGGCTGTATGTTGACCTATGATCGTGCCTTTCATAGTAGTGGTGAGCAAGTGAATGTTTCCTCAATAAATCAAATAATCTCCAACAAAATCGAATAAGCCCTTCAAAATCCAGTCGTAAGTTTGCAATAAAACACCCAAAATAATCTATCACTCCAAGACTCTAGTTTGAGGCCATTCCAAGAATATGCCTAACTATAACTCATAAAATATGGAAATTTCGCTGTAGGTACTGGAAACGCGGACTTGCTCGTCTAGTATCGAATCCAGAGGCTTCATTTTAGGTCGGCCACAGAATACTTCCAGGCAGTTACCGTGAGGAAAAAAACAAACGTGTTACCATATGCGCCCTTTAGCATCGAATATGACTTGGATTCAAGTAATCAAATAAATGGTTATTTTTGATTGGGCGTAGCATGAACAATATGTTATCCAGTGTTTTATTCCATGCAGATGACGGTCTTTTAATGAACATGTCACCGGCATTTTATATAAATTCGTTGCCAAATCTACCAGCAGTAACTACAGCACGAAGTTTCTCAATGTCCGAAATATTAAAATGAGTAACAACTCAGCACATGATTTGAGCACAAGGGTATTCGAGTTCGGAATATGCCAGATACGAAAGCACACAGTGCACTACCCTTATTCATAATTTGCCACTGCAGGACCAGCATTTCAGATTGGACTACTTAGATTTACGAAATCGTCAGTCCACGTTGCTAGTTGGAAAAAAATAACTCCAAAGGATGTTATAAATTAACGACCATTGATAGTGAACAATCAATTTAACCACAAATTAACTATTCAATGAAGCGAAATGCCATTTTGGTGAATAAATACTTTGCAGTGATCATCAAATGCAATCGCAGGTCAATTAGTGTGGTCAGTTATCCAACTGGGGTTATTTTTTGGAGAGAAAGTCTAACTGCTCATCATTTTTCTGGCCAATATCGGTAAAATACACTAATGAGTGTAACATGGAACCCGGTGAACTCAAATGCATGAACAAAAATTATTGTTTAACATTGCTCTCGCATGACTGAAAATCTATTTTAAAATTGGTCTTTTCTAAGCACTGACAAGTCACTTGAGTTAAGGGTCCAGATTTGTGTCCCAGGATAACTGCAGTATAGTTTGACGGTATAAAAGATAGTAATGTGAATTCCACTGCTAAATTGGTCCCTTGAGTATGTGCGTTTTCTTAAAACTAGAATACTATCTTACTGTAATTTCCTGATTGCACTAATCACAGTATTTGCCTGAGAAGATATAGTTTTTCATTTGCTTCCACCTTGTCAAAAGGATTAACCGAATTTCTGCACTTTTCTGATATTCTTTTAGTGTACACAGCTCTCATGGATGAAAACTCGATCTTTTAGCCTTCCATATCTTCATCCTATCGTTTGTGAATACACGCATCTGTAACACTAATTTGACTCTCTGTTGATTCATCCATCGCAAGATTCCATATCATTAACCCTGGTACATAAATCAGTTCGTGGCTTCGTGCAATTAAATTTCACCGCGCAATTTTAAGAATGAAATACTGTGCTATGTATTTTAGATACTACAAAAGAAATTCCAGAGAGAGGCGTTGAAACTGGTTTCATTTGCGCGTGCCAAACCGGACATAACAATTCACGTCAGTGGTCACTAACTAGCGGTCTTATATGAAATCGGGACAGCCGTGGACCCAGCTACCCTCAGACCATTAGTCAGCCAGCCTTGGGATTGTTTTTCCTATCAAGCGTACCACAAGCAAGCAGTCTTTTTCAATGAACCGTACACACATGATACTTACGGCCTCCAAAATATACTTCAACGACTTTTATTCCAGCGTGATTTCTTCTGAATTTAATCTCGAAATCATATAGACACCTTTACGTGGGTATATGATTTTAGGTCTTCTGCAATAACCTCACCAGTTTCTTAGAATGCTTTCAAAATATTGGTTTAATTCAATTAAATATTTCAGTAAAGTCTTTGTTTTGAAAGATAGTTTGAACAATTTGATATAATGTGAATAGATTTAGGTTCTGTTAATTGTTTCTAACATACCTAACTGGACGCGGAGCAAGTGAACCACGGTGGAATTAACTAGATTAACGCTACCGTATGCGGAATTTCAGTTACAATTAGATTGACTTATTTTGATTTTCAAACAAGAAAAAAGGATGAAAATAAAACCATCTATTCTCCCCTCTCTCGTCTCTTGAAAGATGTTCAAAATGTTGGCTACTTGCATCCTGGTATATCCACAGCCAGAAAAACGGACCTTTCTCTCCTTACCTATTACGATTTCGTACTTCATTGAAAGTAGGAACAAATCGTGCGCATAATGGCAAAGCATTTCCACCCACTCAGTGTTTCGTGTAGAACTGTGAGTACTTCTGGCAAATTCGAATCACGGTTGACTGAATTTCAATTCATAAAGGTGTGAATGAAGTTTGACACTCGATTTTTATTCGCATGCTGGTTCGGTTAACCAAGAACCGGAGTCACTTCAGCCATCGCAATGCCTTACACATTTGATACGATGCTAATTCGACTAAAACAGCTGGTCAAACTCTAGTTATACCGGGATTTATCGCACGAGTGGTAACAGTCAATTGCGAACCAGAAAGTTCAATATCATGAAAGTTGTCTTCACAACACTAGGATTCTGAACAACATCTACGGAGCCCAGATATTTAGGCATCCGTCTCAGTTATGATTGTATGTCGGTTTGTTTCCGTATAAAACCTGTAATGAATTGGCATAATATTGTGTGATGTGAATATTCCCGAATGGACCATGGCTTATGATGCTTAAGTGACACTTTTTGTCTTGAGTTCTCAACCCGGTCCAGGCAAAAAAGAAGTGCACTATTGAGGATTCCTGATAATTAGGTGTGCCTGACCCTTGCATGGTGATTGAACCTGTGGACACTTTCTCCAAATTTCGGTTCCCATTTTGGTCAACGTTACTATTCTAAAAATGCCATTCTATGCACATTATTGTTCAACAGTTATAAGAAGCAATTTAATATTTGCAACAGGCTGGGTGCATTAAACTGAGAAACCTGAAACATTTGGTTCGCACCAGCAGTCTGCATCCTAATGGACGTCCTGTATGGTTGCAACGCAAAGCTGTATGCCGAATTCGTGGGGAGGTCACAATTTCGGAAACAATGCCCGTACGAAATCTGAATCCAGGTAAAGCGACCGAACTCCTGATTTCGGAATAATTCCGTGGTAAATTTTAGTTTGAACCACGCTCATATCTGGAAGTAGCGTGTACGGTTCACTTATGATCAACAAACAGGACTAAAACAAATCAAGTTCCTCCAATGAAATTCTGGTTTCAAGTTTTCTCGGGGGAAAATCTTAATTACAAAAAACCGAACACGGATAACATGAGAAATTTTTGCTCCTTATTACTTTCTTAATTTTTTTTCACTCTTGTCTCAAGTTGACTGATTAGAGCACTATATCATGTGGTGTTGATGTTTGATGAACCGTTGTAAATTGGCCTGACTAGAATAACAGCTAAAATGGATAGCCGGTCGTCCCGGAGTCGCGGGAGCGGTGGATATGCACTTCTGATGATTCCAAACAAGGATGAAACAGATACATAATGTTTTAGTGGTTTTTAATGACAAGTTTAGTGTGAACGCTTTAAGGAGATTTATTCGGTAAAATACATTTGCACCTGTTTGCAAAGATCGCGGCATTCCGTTTTGGTGCTTGCAATCACACGGAGCTTCCTTTCATTTTGTTTGCGAATGCGCGGATTTAATTTGGATGTAATCAGGACACAATTTTCTTAAAAACAGTAAAGGTAAAATGACGGAATGTTAAACAAACAGCAATGAACTATCCACTAAGGTTCAGGAGGAATATTGTTGCGAGTAGACTTCTTCCGGATGTAAAAATTCAAAGTTTGGCTGATTCCTCCATCGCGTTCTTCTGGAACTGATTAATGTGTTCAAAATGCAAATGTGAAGTTGAAAACTTTCTGCTTGGAAAGCTGGTCAAAGATATTTGTATTTGCAAAAACAAGTATCGAAATGATTCCAAGCTATGCAGAAATTTACCATTTTTTCTTAAGAGTTTAATGCGTGAGAATGTTTAGCATTTTGGTTTTGGAAAATGTTACCATGTACTAATTTTGGCACAAGACTAGGAAGTGTTTCTGGTCGGAGCCAAATTCTCCGATGAATTCACTGCATGTTTTTGGTTACTTTAATTGTGGACAATCGGACCGTGCACGCAATTGCACAAAACTTACAGCAATCACTGATTAACAATTGAAACAAAGTCATCTATGTTTGTTTTCACAATTCTATGCGGTTTGCCCGTTGGTTTTTGTTCTTGTCGTCAGTAGAATTATTATCTTAGTACAGTTAACAATTCTAGTAATAACAAAATCATGGCTAAATAATCTTGCCATAAAAATATAAAAATAACGTTTCTGCGGGGTTCACTGGATATGAGTGCTCTTCTACAATCTAGTTTCATCTGATCGATTAATCGTTGTAATTCCCGGTCGCTCGGTGAACTTCTTTCTGTCATTCTGTTCAAACCGAATTGCGACGTAACCTTTAAGGTCTCACCTTGAAGCCTTTGTCATAAAACCTGGTCATCGCGAAGGCAGACAGAAGAACGTCGTTCGTATATCCTGGTGTTCCGGCATTTCGGACTCATTTAGATCAGTTTAAGTCTGGAGCCCGTCATTTCTCTGGGATTAGATCAGGGTACGAAAAGAGGAATCTAGCTTCGTAAGCTTTTGCTTGCTTGGAATTACTCAAGAAAATAAAATGTTGTGTTACTAATAAGAGGAATTTCATGGTTGTCAGATTCTTCAAATATGATCAAGCAAACTTTGTAATCAATGAACCCCGTGAATTCTAAATTCTGGATTCCAGGTGGTTTGTAGAAAAATTCTGGACGGACGGTGAAGCGTCGAAAATTTCACTCCGGTCAGCAATACATCCGTTACCTGGCCGGGTAGCCGTTTAGCATTAACTAAAATATCTTGACTTTATTCTTCGTGGCTTCGTTATTCACGTGACAAAGCACATGCGATACGTGGATTCGAGTGGGGCCGGGATCGGCTTTTGCCATCGATGGATAAAATCTACCCTTTAATAATTACCAAACCAAAATTCGTAATAGATGTCCATATAAGCTGCGTAGTTCTGATTTGTGCCACACATTTTATGGTTCCTGGGTAACTTTTTCAATGCAGTGTGGGCCGTTTTAGCCCTCACTCGCTGCCAAGAGCTGAATTGTTTCTGAAACGAATCCGTGTCATATAGTCATCCAAGTATTCAAAGACTGCACACCAAATTCCCTTAATGTGACACCATTATTAAGGCTTGGTTTTTGATATTTTTGCAGTCTATTTTCAGATTGGCAGATGCTTGCTGGGCAGCCGGATAACCTACGGCAACTTATGAAACGTGCCCAAGGTACCACATCATAATGCTTCATTCTTGATCTGGTCAAGAAAGGCCCAAATCTATAGGGTGTTGAAAATTTTGGGCCTGAGTTTGTCGTTCACTGCGATTACCAACTGGTTATAAAACAGCTTAATGCAGATTGCACATTGTATTCCCAACATGGATTTTTTGAGTGACATCCAGAAAAAGGTTAACCTATGAGTGAATAGGAATTTGTGGGGAATACGAGGGACGAACGGTATCCGCCGTCTTCAACATGGCGTTACTCCAAATGAACAATGTAAAGGTGTCAACCTGAATGAAGTTTTCAAATTTAATTTCACAATAGTCCTTAAATCTTTCAAATAATCCTTAAATTGACAACACTCCTAAGGCAGATTGCATAAAAGCAGTGGGGCGAGAAGCAATGCTTAGAGAATTCCGGATAAGATTTTCGACTCGCAGTGATTGAGATGAATGCTAGGCTTTCTAGAGGTGAGTAAGTGCCAACTGTTGCATCGCGTCGAGCGGTAAATTCAGGACTGACTTATGTACATGTGTAAAACTACGGTTTATAAGTCGTTTTCACCTTGAACTGTGTTTCGGCATAAGGTAGCCACCATCCGAACCTGGAAAAGCCCTGTTTACTGAGCACACATGGACATGTTTTGGGCTACAAGTTTTACAGCTGAATTTTGAATCACCATTCACTAAAGACATGCAAATTGCTTTCAAAAGAACAGAACATCTAACACGTTTAATGTATTAAGTTGATTTTTACTGCTACATTATGACTGAGTAATGGTTAGAAGTCCTAGCAATTGGTGTTTTGTAGATAAAGTTTTCTAGGTTGAGACAATCCATTGTAATAATAATGATGATTGACTACGATTCTCCCTTATAGCTTACCGTGAAGGGAGATGTAACTACAACCTTATAGTTGTTATTTCCTTCCATCTAATTATCTACCTGAACGCCACTAGCATTCTGGAATAAAACGATAGTATCATGTGTCGATGCCGACTAAGCATTTTGTCCGACAGTTTTACTCTCCCAGTTCCACAGAGATAGGATCATAGATGGTAGCTCACGGGAGAGGCCAAAAATAGTGGCAATGCGAATGCAGAAATTAGAATCCGTAGGGAATCCCAGGCAACGGGCTTTATGGTTGCCGCGGTACTGGTGTCATCAGTGAGAAACACAATATTGTGCATCACATCCTCGGTTATCCGCAGAAGAAGACTTGAAATGTTGGCATATGAACAACAGATTTTTACACTGGTATCTTAAAGTTTACCTTGATTCCAGAAAATTTTAGAACAGCGCTAGCGATTTTTACCTTTTACAATGACTTCTTTTCTGGGCTGACTCCAGTGATTACTTACTTGCGTAAAAAGAACAAACGTCCATCTAATTTTATGGAATAGTCACATTTTTTGAGTCAATCGCGAGAAAATTGAGAATGTCCGTCAATTCTTATTTAGTCACACTGGACCAGTGACCTGCCTAGCCGAGTTCTTTATCGTTATTTTTCTTGCGCTTCTAAGAGCTTAGCCTACGTTTAAGTAAGATTAATTATACTTAATCCCTAAGTGCATCTTATTGTTTTATCTGCGCGGAGAAGGGGAGTCATTATAGTCACCTAAATAGTGTATCCAACGCAAACTTATAATCCTTAATTCACCAATTTCTTATGGTTCACCTAGGGCTGAGAAAAAAGCCCAATTTTGATAACCCATGGATGCAACCTTGGCTAATGCTTTCACATACGAAGCAAAAAAAAAGAAAACAACAACTTCGGAGCTATAAAACTTTACCAAAATATTATGCTATTCCATTCAAAATGTTCCTCCAAATGGTAGCCGTTTACAAGGCTGCTTTCATATAGTTTTTACGGCCTCTGATGAGAAGCCAAATGGCAGAAAGTGTCGAAATTTTTAAGAACGATAAATTTATTGTCCATTCATTTAAATATTTCTATGAAACTATTTTGCTCAGCATAGTGTTCTGAACTGCACTGTAAACTTCACTTCTCCTTTCGAAAGGAAGGACAATGTGAACCTGGTTATAACAATCTATCCTGTTCTGAATACACTTGTCGAAATGGATAGAGCAATCACTGTAATAAGATTGCCCTCATTAGGTTAAATTGCAAAAATTACATACCAAAAAGACGGATTCGAACTGCGACCGAAAGTCAACATAAGAATTATGCTGCAGCACTAAAGCTTGTTTCTGTGCTTTGGTGAAAGACCCCACTTAAAACTGCGTCATAAACACTTCAGTTCGAATGAAAGGCAATGAAAAGCCGGCGGATTTTCTTTCTCTCTGTACGCTGCTATCTGGGGTTGTCCGAGACGAAGCTCACTGTGGCCGTGTGGTTTATTTATCCTTCTTGATTACACGCGAATTCCCGTCAAGCTGAGTTAAATGATTTCACTGGTGTTCTTGCAACCCAGATACCAAGCTTTCAATTCGTATTGGCTGAACACTGACGTCCACATCACATTGACGGCAAGATGAAAAAGGTGACCAACTGGCCGATTCAAGCATTATGCAACTGTTTTATTCTTGCGGGTCGTAAACAGAAGAACGATGCATTGACGGTTCTTGTCGAATCATTTGAAAACCACACAAGATTGTCAGTTACTGGAAACCGACAAGTTTGTTAGAAGGAAGGCCTGTAAATGACGGGACCACGGCAAATGCAAATGTCAAACTACAATTCATGCTGTGTGCGTCGCCATTTTTTATACAGAAAAATCACACTGTGATTCATTTTGAAAAGTGGTGACGGTATCAGGATAAGATTTACCCATATAAATGGCTGCAAACTGTCTTCTGCAAACAAAACCAAAACAATTAACAAAAGACGCATTTTGGAAGAATGGAAACGAACTGCACCTTTTTTCGTCATCATGAATCCGATAGAATTAGCCAATGATTGATATTTTAAATGTTACTTTGTCAAGCTTTACCTAATGCGTATTACAGCCATATGTAACGCTTAAGCAACTTTGCCGCGAGAGGCTTAAATTGCTGACTTACTCAATTGTTAATCAGTTTTACTTTGTTGCTAGTTCAGTAGCAAGAAACGCCGCATGTTTTTCTTGAAGCTAAAAAGTGTTGTGGTTCACTCGATGAATATTTCTCAACATAAACTTCTTAATTACATGCTTCCAAACTGTCTTCAACCAAGCTCGTTCACAACAAAGGCAGCTGAACGTGAACGTTACGATCAAGAACCTTCCTCGAGGTGGTAAATTCCTTAGTTGGGAGCCAAATGAGGTCAACATCGCCTTAAGGAATATGTGTATTTCTTGCAAGTCAGCGAAGAACGGTTGCTGTTTGGCAATGAATATCATGGTGTGGATAATAAATGAATAGTTACGTTAATACATGGTTCATATAATAACATTCTAGAATCAAACCATTGAGAAATTTCAAGTAGAATAACGGGCAAATTCAGTGATTCGGATAGAAACAAGAAGTGTAAACATGCGCTTAAACAATTTCAGTCGGACGTTATTGCCCTGGTATTCAACAGACGTGCGAAGGGAGGAAGAACAAGGTTAGGTATGCCAACCTTCATACTATTGGCTAGCGAGGCACTGGTACCAATATAGTAATACTCCATAGTATAGCATTATTCATTCTGATCACCAATTTATGGAATAGTATAAATGCAGCATATTTCAGCGATTGAAAAAATCGAAAATAATTCATTTACTTCTTTTTTTAAAAATGATCAGAAAAGAATAAATGCTTTCCTGGAGCTGATCTAGCACCGTATTATAAATTTGTTCACCAAAATAGCTTTAGATCTTATCTGAATCATTTGCTGAGATTTTAGATTTCAAACCGTTCCATGGTATTCTTCTCAGCGGATTACACTTTCGGCTGAGGGAATGACTGTTTATCTCTGGTCTTGCTGGTCTACACTGAAAACGCGATGCCTTCTTACGAAGATATTCTATTTGACATTGGAGTCTTTGCTTGATAGAATAGTGGTTTTTGTTGCAATAGTTGGAAATGGTGGTAAATTACTCGAATTGTGAGATGTCTTTTGGGCATATTTTCAATTACGTTTTAGAAAACTGCGCAAGTACCTGATTTGGAATGTCAGCTGAATCTTGCCAGATTGTCACCCGTGTGTGCTTTGATGTTTTGGCAAGCGCTGATGAAGTCACCTCGATTGGTGATGAAACGCGTGCAATCAAATTGACCAGCTCAGCGAACTAACCAATGCCATCCTGTTGAACCTGAGCTACCAGAAGGAACATTATCTTCTTACTTGCTATATATATCTAAGTATCAAATTCGGACGCAAATGTGCCAACGATTATAACACGGAGTTGCGTACTGCAAATACTAATAATAGCAATAACAATATTAATAGTAGAAGTTTCAGCACGCGGTACGCTGGTCCCCTGGATGAAACTGGGGTTCATCCGGAAGAAAACGGGATCGGTCGGAATTCCGTACAGATCGGGAATTTCGGAAGTAAGGTCATCAGTGATTTTGATATTCCGGATGGATAATACGTTGAAGCGCCACTTATCAAAGGCTAAAGATCAAGTCGGTGTGCAAGACCAAGACAACTGCATCTACAAAATCAGTTGCAAGGAATGCCCAACAGAATAAATTGGACAAACCAGCAGACAACTGATGACACGGATAACAGAAAACAAACGGAAAGAAAAGTGCAGACCTTCGGATAAGGCGACCCTATCAAAACTTGAGGGCGATTCAGCCACCGCTATGCATGCCATAGCAGAAGGATATAACACGGATTATGAAAACAGAAAAGTGATCCAACGTGAATTCAAAACCTGCACTGAACGTAAATTTGCCGCGGCTCTGGCGCTAAGCCCCATCCCGCATGCATCAATCGGAACGACGGAGCAGAGATTTCGGAGATATGGACAGCCCTAACATCCTTGAGAAACAAACATTCCAAGGGTCGCCACGCTATTTGACCCCACCACCAAGGCGACGCATGACGTGAAGGACAAGTATTCTCTCACCCGACCCAACTTTTAAAGTACACACACACACATACACAGACAACTTAACATCTGTTGGCATGTGGACGTTCCCACAGTCCTTTGATTGTAAAACTTTGAGAAAAACTACCCACGGTAGTCGAAACGTTGACACACTACATCTACCAACAACCTTGTGTTGTTAATACTATATTATTCACAATTAAGGATGAAACAGCTTTACAGTGCTTCCGTGATTTTGAGTGACACGTTTGACGTTTGCACAGCATGATGAATCATTCAAAAAAAGCAACTGGGAAATCCAAGTGCTGACCCCCATCAAAAGCATTATATCGCCGATCAGAAATATACGCCGAATTTGATTTCATATTCCTTTCGTAAACACCAGTGGCTTAAAACGACCATGAAGTAGCATTGGAGACTCGAGCAGGAAGACAATTTTTTACGCTCTAACTTTTTATTAATTGTTGAAGTCTGTAGTGACGTTTAGCGAAGCGGCCCATTTGGCAGGGCATAAAAACTTTTATCTTTTGCTGTGTTCGTGAAAATCATCGCCGTGTATTTTCTTGCAGACTTTGGCCGATTAAACTCACCCAATGGACAAATTGCGTCACCTCAACAAATGTCCAAGGTGATGCTCACATCTGGCCATTAGACAAAACGTTTTAGTTGAAGAGTCATAATTCCTAAAGAGGCACGCTCGCACGTCGGTGATGACGGAAGGCTGTGGATATGTTAAATAAAATTTTCAAGTTGTTCCGGTGAGAATACTACGTACTGTCAGACGTTCTAGTCTCCCAGATTTTGTGCTGATTGTCACAAGAATACCCGCGTGAGACGTCAGGAGAAAAGATGCAATTGCATTGACTTACTTAATTAATCTCTGAAATTGCAAAACAAAAACGGGAATAGCAATTTCTTCTACTCTCCCTGTTTTATTTGTCAAGATGCGGAAGGTTCTGTTTTCAGGAGGAAAGGTTTGGGTGAGCTCTGCAACTCGATATTGGGATCTGATGTGCGTATCGACAACATGAAATCATTTCAAAATAGTATATCACTTGTGTGTTGCAGAACGGATAGGTAAAACAGCACACAAAATGACTCCAATATCAAGCATGCCACATGTTAGAAAAAACGCAACTTCAAATTAGCCTCTGGTTTATCCATCGCAAGTATACAAAGATAAAGAAATTAATGACATTTTCGCCCGCAGGTAATTAAAAATTTCTAAAAACTCGTTTATTGTTCATCCCGCACGTTCTTAGGTATAAGGCGGACTACGGCGAAAACATAAGCAAACATAATATAAATAGTTGAAAGAAGATTCCCCACACAGAACAAACAAAGTACTGTTTGTATATTAACAAAAGGAAATCGAACGGAAAAACTTACTGGTTAGAAAAATTTGTTTTTTCCTTGTCACATACCATAAGTGAGTTGACCTTAATATTGGCGTTGAACTGCAAGCCAAAAAGACTATCTTTAAATTCATTTATCACTTTCTTCAACTGCCTGATTTTATTAAAGTCCTGCGGATGAGCGATACGAAAGATTGGTGTAGAAAATCAGGATAATACGAACGCAAGTGGTTATCAATAACGGGCTATTATCCTTACAAGTGCCTCTGTACGCTTTATTACTTTAGGATATTTTGCGATTAATATTTCAAGATCTACATTGAGATTTTGAAATCATAACTAGTGAATATTTCTGTTCCAGCTCACTTCTCTTCTAGATGATAAATAAGGAATTGTTGGGAAATTATTGGCACAATGAAACCTGGGTAGTTATGTAGACAAAAGTAAGGATGCGCTACGCGATCGATCAATGTTCATGGGAAACAGACCTGCTGTAAGGTGCACAAATGCAGTTAAGTTGGTTCATATCAATCATTTGGGTCTCATGATATAGCGTGTGGACTGGATTATCCACTTGGCCCGATATGTCATTTACCTATTTCTTCACTGTCACCTGCGCCGACTGAACATTACATAGACGCTGACTGCCATGTCCTCGTTGGCTGTTGTGCTTTGGTTTCTTCAATCCGCCTAAACCTTTTGTCTTAAATATGCAACGTACAGGCCTTTTGGTGTTTTTATGGACTTCGGGACCACAGTTTGTCTCATCTTTGTGGAAAACTGCTGTAGTTGTCCACAAGTAATTTGCGAATAAATTACAACTATATGTATGCATTTTGCTTACATGACAGTCCAAAAAAAATTGGGACATTTTCCCACGGTCGAACAGATGCAATACCGGATGTGTTGGAGTGTTTTCAGCTTAAATTCGTAACGTTTCTTGGTAAAAGCAAAACCAGAATTGTTGTCTTATCAGAAACACTGAATTTGTGATTTGTTAGGCAAACCTGCCTTCCAAATAAAAAAAAACTCAAAAAAGAACAAAACTTTAATAAGTAAATTCTAATGTTTTTTCCGGAAGGTAGATATAACCATCGCGGATCAAGACGAAACCATGGGAAATTTTCGGCAAAATTTTTAAAAACTCTGACCAATTTTGTTTCTAACGACTAGTTGTCATTTGGACAAGTTGGCAACAATCTCTGCCAGACACTTACAACCATTTTGGAGGCCTCAGAAATAGTAATTGATAGTACGACAGGTCTGAACACATCAGCCAAGTAATCCCAACACGCACAGGTTATCGCGATTTTTGTTTCTTTATTGAAATATGTTTTTTCTTTTGTAAGTACCAATTTTAAGAATATCAATAGCAGTAGCGAGCATAATTTTACATGATTGTGAGACTGTTTTGCTGATAAATACACGGAACAGACAAATTAGGACTATAGAATGAATTTCGATTCGAGACTGTTTCCATTTTGCTGCTGCAGAATCACATGTTCACGGTATTTATATTGTCCGTAGGACAAATTAGTGTCTTCAAGTCAGCATTCATGAAATAACAGAACGCTGACGACTGCCTCATGCTTGTTTAACGTTGAAAGTATAAAGTGCTTGACGTAATTCTATTTGACATCAAAAGGCACTTGCATGAACACGTTTGGAAAGTCAGTAGAAGTATTTTTGCTCATCTTTCATCTCAGTGATTGAAGGTAATCCAAGCTGATAGAATGACGGTCTATAAATGTATTCACCGTTTTCAAAATTACGTATGATTGCGATGCGCCAGTTCCACAGTGCACGTCGTTTTGGAAGCTGCTGCGGGACATGCAGTTCCCTACTAATAAACTGCAAATGTAAACCACTGAGCGGTCATACTTCAAGAGCAACGATGGAGACATATTCCTCACCAGTTGTGAAATACATTCTTAAGCGGACATTGGTTCCATTAGGCGATGAACAATGATACTGTCCCGGTAGTTGAATTTTACTTGTGCACAATCCAACCACTGCTCGCGGAACCTAAATTATTTGGGGGAGTTGGCCATTTTAGATTCTGACAGTTTTAGGGATTCCGTAATACCAAACCCAGGTGACCTGCTGACATATAAAATCGAAACCTGATAAAAGCTAAATGGTTGTGAGGCTCAGATAAGTGTCTATCGAGCTGACCGAAAAAGTACACAAAAATCATTTGTAGCGAAAGAAGCATTGGTCAACAAAAACGGCTATTTAGTTTCCTGTTTCAGGCAATTATCACTTTGTTTACCCCAACCAAATGCCGCCGAATAAATGTTATAGGCAAAATGTTTCGGGATAATAGGCCGCATTGATCCACAACAACCTAACTGACCCACGCTTCTCTGAAATACTATGAACATCATGAACGACTTAAAAATGCCACCCGGATTGCCCGTAAATACGTATGCTGTTGTGAAGCATCAAACTGACATATTCAAATTATTAGACCACCAGTTCGGTAAGACACAGTTATTTCGATCATTCAGTGTCCTTTAAAAGTCACCCTGAAATCGCGTAGGTGAAGTTTATTCGGGGATTTTTGTATGCTTGTAAACAACTTATGAAAACTGGGTCACAAACAACAGTTGCGATGGTAATGTTTGATCTGCAGTGCGCAAATATCATGTATGGTACTGAAAAAACCCTAGGCAACTATATCAAAAGACGAAACAGCTGTCATAAATGTCATGGAGTAGTGATCGTGAAAATTGACACTTCCGGATTGATACAGACCCACTTAAGCTACAAGTTCGACATAAACAGAGGGTTCCAACCATGTGGCCAGGATCTCGTTAGATCCCACACACACTCAAACAATCAACTTCGCAGATGCTGGTAGTGTTAGACATTTTCCAACTTCTCTTCCACAGGGAAAATTCAAAACAACTCCAATATCATTCTGACATTAATTGGGCTACTATTACCCTAGTAACTCAGACAGAAACCGTATGGCTGATGCTTTGTAATCACACTGATCTGGAACCATTAGGCGTATGAAAAATAACGGTCACATCACATGCTTTCTGGCCCGTTTTTATAGGTCAGTTGCTATCTTTTTCCTATCTTATATTGCACTTGGATGACATTCTTTAAAATAAGCGTGTTGCGTATCTGAAAATGATAAATAAACAGAAAAGAACAACCTGGGCCGAGACAGGAATACTTCAACAATAAAATTAATAAGCTGTTGTATGTATAACAAACTGCAATAAGATCACCGACGATAATCAGTAAGAGGCCAAAAATGACGGTTTGATTTGAAGCCTGTGATTGTTTGTCATTACCTACATTCCCTGGTAGAGATTCTGGCCATATTCTGTAATCCCTGGAGTACTTCGGCGAAAATCCATCATTTTCGAAATGTAGGCTTGACCAAAACTCGGTGTGGAACCTGAATTAGATAGGGCAAAACAAACAGTATTTGATGAAGATGGAATGAGTTCCACACACAGCAATAAATGGGACAGTTTTTTGATCAGTGTCATTTGACAGAATACTTTATCCAAAATTTAGCCAGTTAGAACAGTTTGTGGACAAAAACGCAAAACATTTTTGTTATTTTAGAGAAATATTGGTTGAACCTAATCAAAATTTCAAATTCGAATCCGAAGTTTCGTTCCGCTTCCCTCTTTGGGATCTGCACTTAATCTCGTTTCACATAAACGGGAACTGTTTAAATGTAATTCTGAGTATCAGACGACAACGGAGCCACTTAGCGTCAGAATAAAACTGTATGCTCTGCTCTTTGCAGTAATATATTGGAAATTCATCTGAACCAAATGTTGGAATATGTAGACCCTGTTGTAAATACAGTGCAGGTGTCAGCTCAGGGTTAAGAAAACGGAACTGCTGTAGATTAGGCATTTTTCTACCAAATGGGCTACGTCATGCACAGATCAAAAAAGCTGTAAATTTTATGCTCTTGTAATTCTTGCCTTTTGGATTGACTATTTGTCGTTTTATCGGCGTAGATTCCAAAGTCATTGTTGAATTAGTATTTTTGTTTTTGGACCATCGAATGCGTGACGATCAGCCAGTTACATCTTCCTACTGAATTATTGTTGGGAGAGACTTCAGCTGATCGACCGCTCTCTGAAATGCCATTCTACTTACTGAATTTACCCGTGATGAAAATGGAAGAAGGATGCGACGATACCATCCTGTCAAGTACCTCCAAATGAACGTAGTCATAAGGCCTACTCATTTGTCCATTCCTTGACGTACTGGGCACATCGAAGATCATTTTGAGCCAATCAACAAAATTGTCATTTCAAGCGTTCACTGGCTTTTCCAAAGAGAGTAACGAAACGTCTTAATAAATTGCCCGGCCCGTAATAATCACTGATTTCTACCTAATAGTTAGTCAGTTACCATGTGTAAATCCATCTACAACTTGGTCAGATCATAAGTTAAATCGTGGAAGAATGGAATATGCTTTTACCGTCATAACTGAAACTAATATGCACTTCTCACGTAAGGTATCGGCAAGTAGAGAATGAGATACCGCTGCCTCCATAACTTATGGGACACTTGCCAATACAATCGTTATGCCCACCTATCTCCCGTTTCTTTTGGCTTGCGATTTTATAACATGTATTTTAATCTGCATCAAAATCCAAGGAAGTCGCACGCATGTGCCATTTAATTGAGTGTAAACATAAGAAAGCAAGAAATGAATCCAAGCAAAAATCTCTGCGATAATGCCTACAAAATAGACTGCTATTTCCTAGACCTTAACAATTTCTGGAGTTAGACAATATGCGGACAAATTTTGCTTTAGTGATCATGTAGTTCTTCACATGTCGTGCCATATATATATATATGTATAAATGGGCCGCTTTTTACCGAACGTTTAAAAAGTGCCCATTAAAATGCCATTTCTGGAAAAGGTACAGTTTTTAGGATATTTTACTTATAATAGCGCAGGTAAATCTAGTGAACCGGTAAACTTCAGTGGTGTGGAAATTTGGAAATTCTATTAAAGAAATTACAATACTACCATAGAACCCGTAGAGCGAAAATCGAAGTAAATTTTTGCAACGTAATGCAAAAAATTCTTTCCATTTGCTGGATACCTACCCCTCCCAACGTTTTAGGTAGGCAGCATTAGATTTGTGCGGCAGCACATTTCGGTCAGTCGGATGAAGCATCCTTAAGCCCAGATGTCTCTTATTGATTAAAAACTGATTTTTAGTCTTCCTCGTTGCTAGCCTGAAGTTGTTAATGCTTGTATGCAACACCCGAGAGTTTGCCAACACAGTCCCTGTGTTCAGATCACGCAACTGACAAATTCGTGCAACAGAGTGAAGTTGGTTTTGGGCCGAAAAGTTCAAATTTTATTTGTTGAGGTGTGGTTTGAAGACACGATGCAATCTCAGGTGGCTTACCTGAAACCGGCACAGGCAGGCGACTGTGCAAACCGCACTGAAGACGAAAGCCCAAGGTACGGGTTGGCAGTGGGTAGAAGCAAAAATAACCCGGGTAAATTAACTAGCGATAATTTTAATTCGAACTTATTTCTACACCTGGACCAAATAGTCCTTCTGATCAGGGAATTGGTTTTGAATCTTGGGTATTCAAAGAAACATCCAGTTCATCCTTTATTTGGTAATTTATTTCTTACCAGTTCATTAATGAATTGCTTTAATCATCATCAGTGGAACATCTCCAAATAAATCAGAGAGTTCAGCAAAGAAATTTAAAACAGGTGAATCCCTGCAAGACTCTCTTAAGGTTAATTGTTAATTTCAATTTTTACGTATGTCGACATCGAAAAAGGAGGAACAATTCTCACTTCAAATGTTCTCTGGAAGTTCTCTTTATGAAACATGAACGTGCAGTATTAATTACCAGAGCATTTTCCGGTATTTTGTATTGTCACTCGAAAGGTCTTGAGGACAAGAGAGAAAAGACAAATAAATGCAACTTTGCAGCTATCCGAAAGTACATTTCATCCGTTACGACCCGCCAAACTGTCAAGTGTTCCGTCTTCACTTGAACATACATCTTTAGCGGACTATAATTAAAGTGAGTTAGAGCAACTAGAGTTTCGTGTATCTCCTGTTTAGGCGACATTTGCCCACAGTTCTATGAGATGTTGCAGAGTGCTTGTTGACTTTCATATTGCCATATTTGCTTGCATTCGTGAACATGCACAAGATGGGTCCTTTTCTCGGCAGCCAGTATTGAACACAGGTGGCTAACATATAAACGACGTTACCGACATCTAACCACTGACCGTCATCTAAGAACTTGAAAACTGCTGGAGGAGAAACAAAGCAACGTGAATTTGCTTTAGGTTTACTTATTCGGAATCCACAAAATTAATATAAAATATAAACAACCCCAGTAATCGGTGAAACCCTCTGAAAAATTTTGTATGCATGTTTTCAAAATTCTCAGTAAGCTGAGAAACAACCGGATCTTTCGTGCAAACAAATCATACTTTTGGGAATCAGATTGCTTGATTGGTAGTCAGTCGCCAATTAATATTTGACGTTTTATGCTGCAACGAATGGCCTGGATTTCAGTAACTCGTTGACCATTACCATTAAAGATTGCCATTTTTCTTGTGTTATAATCTCGATTACCACACAACGATGCTCTCTGTAAAGTGATCGATTCTATTTCTGTAGAAAACCGACATTCACCAGTCAGTTTACTTTTGCTGAAATTTCACCTTCTGACTTCTGTGATTAAACGTCCTGTTATCGGTTTTGGTTCGTAAGTTTAAATTGCCTTAATAATTAAATGAATCGCCCTCGAAAGAAAGCCGCATTGTGTGAAGAATAACTGCATCGCCGATTATGTTCTGCGTAATACGATGGAAAGTCCCAGGAAACGCCAACGACTCTTCTTACATGCTGTCGAATAAAACGCACATTTCTGGCCGTTTTCCCAACAGAAACCATTGAAATTGCCAAATGAACCACTGCGCATGCACCCGGTTATCATTGCAAAATATTCCACTTCGTGATTTAGATTATGGCCCAAAGATATCGAACTAAAGCATGTTTAGTACATCTTAAAACAACATCGTCAGTCTTAAGATATCATGCTCCATAAAACAATTACAGTAGACCGGGAAAAATGGTTCATTTGGAATAGTTTGGTAGATGCATTGATATCAACTTTTATATCTACCTTATTCGGCCAATGGCGGCAAGATTTAATTACAGTTTGAACTGCATTGTTCATTTGTGTCGGTAGCATACTGAAAAGTGTCCCGAGATAAACGCATTGTATACATTTATTTGTCCCAGAGTTGGCAAGTACAGAAACCGTTTTGCCAGGAAGATGTTTGAAATGCACTGTATTTCGGCACGTGGTAATTTGGAGCACCGGCGAAATGCATCCGGTATTGGGAAAAAGATACCAGTATGACTAGTTTGATACTTTTGATATTCCAACACTTGTACGCATGTTGAAAATGGGCGCTTTTAAATATTGTTGCCACCTTCAACGGTTTCCATCAAATGAGAATCATTTTTGCACTGGTAATGCTTTTGCTTTACTGTAATCGTGATGAGCAACATACCATCCGAATCCGACCCCAAACTATGAAGTCTACTTCGTAACGTTGCATTGTAAAGCGATTATTATTATTATTATTATTATTATTATTATTATTAAACTATTGGATGGAAATCCATCTTCTTGGATCAGTTATCCTTCCATTCACACTTTCACATTGAATTGTTAGCTCAAATCGACTCCAAAGATGGAGGTCCGGTAGGCTTCTTTGTCAGGCTTCTACCCACCACCTATTAGTTGAATCTTCAGTTTCCGTAGGTCATACTGTATGACTTGCTGGGTCATTAGGGCGGAAAAGTCGTCACTTCATATCAAGGGTCTTTTTAGGACATTTTTTACAAATGCCGTAGAAAGCGTGCTCAGCTGCAGGCAATTTTCCTGGGGGAATTAGTGATCTGAATCTGGGTCTAGATGATTAGTTGACCAAACAACATTGAGCTACGAATGCATTAGCTCACTAGTGTTTGGATTCACTACGTAATTGGACTTAGTGGCGCAGTCAGCAAAACTGCTTCATTGAAGGGCATTCCCGTTTTACATTGTTCTTCAAATTAGTCTGCAGCTTATCTTTCAGGATTCCTCTTTCTTTTTTTCTCAGGTGATCAGAAAATGCTAGAAAATACCAAGTTAAATCAATCAACTTTACTGCAGGGCTTGTGACTGTACAGACAGGTATGCTTAGCGTAGTTACAAAATTGTCACATGATTTTTTTCGGGAACCGTAAAACTCATCTTAATAATTCGTGAATGTGGACTGTCAACATTGTTCACGCCATGTGTTAAGTCATCTCCAGTTTAAATGTCTTGATATATTGGACGTTTACTTAAATAACAGTGTGTCCCCGTACAAATGCGCATAGTGACTAGTAAGAATATAGTGTCCTTAAGGTTTCACTACATGCATTGCTCAAAAGATTGATCCCAGCAACAAAATAAGTGATTGATTAACACACAAACAATTGTGGGCATATCCTGGAAATTTTGACTCATTAGACACATCGTCATAGGAAAAGCTTCCTTTCCGTTGTCAACTTTGAAATTTACTTTTCAAAGCTCAGCATATCCATGTCGGAAAACCATAGAAACAATCCCATTTCGCATTTGTGAATGGAGGCAGCAGCTTTCTCAAACATTTCTTCAACTTCATATTTTTCCGACATTATTATCGAACCACGGACCAAGCCTTTGTAAATGATTACAGTTCCTGTGCAAGTTTCTTGTTTTTACCAAATGTTTATCAGCACGGGTAAAGTAAACTGACTAACCTTCTTGTAAATTTACTATTCCATATTTGTATTTTAGGAGAAACAAAGACAGAGCACACAGAATTTACGCTTAGTGACAACGACCACTGTCGCAGGCTTATCGAACTTTAATGACCCAAAATCCCAATAGTTTAAATTCGCGGGGCATCGTTTTATATTTCTAATAAACATGTAATGAACAAAACGTGATTGTTTAGGGCACCGGTCGACTAATATTCTAACGCGCACAAACGTGCATGAGTGTATTTCAAAACATTAGGCCAATAACTGAAATCCTCGTCATCGTTTGCTGGTTGACGAACAACGTTTTCATTGTTATAGGGTAAACAACTCTTAAATATTAATAGTTTGCTTTTTGTCATTTGCATATCATGTTAACTTTGGAGGAACAGGCTGCTTTCGGACTGGCCCAAATAAAGTACACGTTCAGATCAAAACAGCTGGACAGTCAGTTTGACTGGGTTATTTATTTTTGCGCATTTCTTTGGCAATACCATGAAAGTGGAAAAATGTCACCCACGACATATTTTATCTGGTCCGCAACGTTATTCATTATTCATTTGTTTGTTTCCAACGGCTCGTTAGTAAATTTACTGATTTCAGGTCAATCTTTTGTTTTCTCTTTCGGTGGCCGGAAATAGACTTGTAAATTGGCAAAATTCGCATGATGTTCCCTAGTCGGATAACCGAAGCGGATTACGAGCCTCTCACCAAAACGTGCAGAGGTTTGATTTCCCGATTCGCCGCTCACTTCGGTTGTAGACGGCAACTTGCTCTCTCCCGGCTCGTTACCACCCCAACCAAGTGGGGCCGTGTGTGGTTTCAAGGCATTTCGAGTTTCATGATCGCGTTTGCCTGCAACTTTTCCTCATGGCTATGAGGCTCGGCTCTTCGGCTGTACTGGTGCGTAACACATGTAACAAAAATTCGAAAACATGTCGCACAAGCTGTTAGAGTTCATCATGTCACTTATTGGAAAACGAAACGTGCTGGCAAATCCTGTGGACCTTTACGTCATAAACCGGTAAGCTGATTTGCTTCTGCACTTTCCGTTGGGTAAAACAAACTCGGGGAAACAGACACACAGTTATCGCTACTCGAATGCTATTTGGAATATCAGGTATGCCCTCGATATATTTTGGCGATTGTTAACCAAACAATGACAATTCGCTAGGATAAATTGGTGAAACAAAATTTTCCAGTAAACAGACTCAATAGCTGTCTATATCGAAGCATCTGGAATCTTGGGGCAAGTCAGACAGTGTGAACTGCCAGATGTTTGCATGGGCCCAGCTGAATAAACGCATACGTTTTTGCTATCCCACTGTTACACTGGTAGAAAGTCTTTATACAAGGTTTTCTGGTAAATCGTTATATTTTATTAGGAAGAAAAACAAGCAAACAGGAGCGGACGCTAAATAAAGTGATTGCCTATAGGTAGGAAGAAATGCACAATGAATAGAATGCCAGTTGCTGGGCTTGTTCGTATATATGTCTATATAACCTAAGTAAACAGGTCATATGTTGTTTTTTTCTACTGGGGAAATGTTATCTTGTGATAGTTTGTACTCGGACTTAAATGGAATCTAAAAATCGTTGTGGTACAGTGTTTAAGACGATTGCACGGAATAATCGACGTGCACGGTAATTAACAATTTCCCCACATGGGTAATGTAAATTTGTGTAAATCATTCCAATATAGGCGTTGATTCTTTATTTCGCATGATTACGAATTTTGTCTCCACAAATAAAGACATCTATAATAAACAAATTTTGAGTTCACCTTCAGATTAATTATAACGAAAGCGATGAAATCCGAGTGATTGGTAGTCGTTCCTTTTGTGTAGTTGCTCGACACATAACGGCTGTAAATGCTCTATTTGATTCGGTTACTTATACCTTCGATAACATTTTGAGACTTGATATTTGTAATTTAGAAGTAAACATATTTTCGAATGAGGAAAATTAAAATTAAACACCGAAATGAAACATTGCGTTCTTGTTGCCTGGTTCCGAACCGCCACGTGCCCAGCTGAATTGGAGGCACCACGAATGTCGCTTAGTCTAAAACTCAGCGGAGCGCACCTATCATTCATGGGCTTTTGACCGTCCCAACTAAATGACCTCGTGCAAAGTGAAAACACGAATTTACCATGTAGTTTCAAGATTGAATCTGGGAAAATAAATCGTGAAATGATAAATTTAATTTAATTTGATAGCAAAGAGCTGAGGCAAATCTCGCATGCCCATGAAGCACCTCAACGGCCAACCGATCGTATCCGTTAACTGCCCATAGTTGACCACCTGTTTTCTCATAATTTTTGTGAACAGAACTGAGACAGATGTTAGTCGGTTGCCATGCGCGCCAGCCGACAGACGAGGTTTGTCCTTCTTCATCTTATACAGGGCGTGAGAAGACAAAGAACCAGTAATGAACATGTGGCTGATTTACCAGTCTGGCCAATGAAAACAGAGGAGATTGAGATTCCCTAAACCTCTTCGTTCTCAAATTTAAATAATAGTTTCATGTTTTCTCTTTACGGTCTTTTGTTTGAATGTTTTGTTTGATAAATTTAGTCTTAAAAGATGTAATTTTCCAGTGTCTAAAACTTTTCAATCAACTAGTTTATCGTTCATGATGTATCTCATTTTCAAAGTTAGACAAAGGAGTGATTATGCGAAAGTTAACGTGAGAATGCCTTGGCAACCATTTATAGCATGAGTCGGATTACTAGCACATGACAGACAATATATTACGCGGTGATTTGCTTCCGAACTTGTAAGATTTGCTTGGATAGAATGACGTGATTAATCCTCTCTGTCATCTTATGTATTCAGATAGAGCAACATGTTTTCAATGCAGACTGAACAGAATATGGCACTTATCTACCAGCTGACGTGACGACGAAAATGAATTACCAGTAAAGGTAACCTAATAATGTCTTACGAAAATAGTCGGTCCGATCTCCTCAACTGTTTTGAATTGAACAGTTTCCATGTTATTGTGAGTGTAACTCCGTAAAATTTGATGTTCATGGGGTACTTGCTTTCGTGAATCTAGGTTCCCTCTACTGTTTTACTCACAAAATGGAAATATATGTTCAATTATATCCACTTTTCGAGAGTAACATTGCTCGTGGCGCATGAGTGCAATGTAATTATCCCTTGGGCCTCATTTTTTTGTTTTATTACGGTGAGCAGCATTTCTCACTCATTTGCTCAGCCAATGATACAATCGGAAAAAAACAACAAGTGCATTTTGTGCGGATGGAGTTGAATTTCACGTACATTTTCAGCTAGCATTTTTCCCATTCGTTTGCATCTCTTTGATTTTCTGTTTTTTACGTTAGTTAGCTGGTTAGCTGTCCTTTTGATCCACACGTGTTACTGGAATGGTCAGGTCATTTTACGTTATTCAAACCGTTAATAACCCATAATTTTTCCCAATCATTCTGAATCCCCGGAACTTACGGTTTTACCGACCTACTTGTCACACTGTGTGACTGACTTAACTGATATTGGTTTCCTTATCCTCAGCTTGACTTAATCGCAATGTGGCCAGCTATGTTCAAGTTAGTTAGTAAGTTATTGTCGAATTCACGTTTAATCTAGACTGGTTCTGTCGTTAATTTGCCCTGAATCGTTTAATTTGCACTGAGAGAATAGCTTTTGGGGTTGTTGTCAGTCAGTTTGATGCTTATATCAAACCTTGGTCGGACCTTAGTCACCAGCCGTGTGCATTGTACATACATCTCTCCAGCCAGGTGATATCACTGATCAGAATAGCCAACATACCAAAGATAAACGGTCGCTGGTGTACATACTTATTTGGTAACTTTGTTTTGGTTTTGATATTGCTGGAACCGAAATCGAGTTTGACATAGTGAACAATCATTTAAAACATTTAAAAACAAGTGGAGTAGTGGTGTGATAAATTGCATAAAACAATATGTGATCAAACTCTATTGCCTGAATGAATTCTGTATTATAAGTGGGAGTCGCTTGGAAGCCTGCGAGTGACATTAATCATGCAGAATGAAATTTTGTTATACTAGTTTTGCTTTGCCTTTTACAAAGAACAAACATCAATTTCTTCGGATGTAGTATATTAGACCCAGTAGTTTTTGGTGTATTCCGTAATGAGTCATCGTTTTTCACTAGACCATGGCCTTAGTACTTTCTCAAAAGAATTGGTTTAGCCTAAGGAATATTAAAATCAGTAGAGTATGTCAGCTAATAAAGATGCACAAGAAGATGCATTCTTTTAGGACTGAATGCACACCAGAAAATTGAGCACGGAAAAGGACGATTCGCAAAAATTAGAAATGGAATGATGTTATCAATACACACTTAGGACTACTGTCGTTTGCGGAAAGATACGGATTAATTGGTGAATTTGTAAGACTTGGTTTGCCAAAGTCTCACTTAATTTCAAGACAAAGCTGACTGAATGCAGTAGGAATAGTAAATGCATGATCCAGCAGAACTACACACGTAAGTTTTTTTTGCCAGGCAATTCAGTTAAAAACAACTAGCAATTAATTTTGTTTAACGATCTGATTGGAGCAACGATGCATACTCCCAGACATTTTGCAAGGTTTTCCTTCTTTTCATCTAATTAAATTCTTAACTGCGAACCAAATGGTTTGAAATCAAAAGAACCAGTGCTAAGACAAACAGGAGTACGGAATCCAATCCGAATGCAAATATCATGCACGGGTGACGGAACAAAACTGTTAGTGTGTTATTTACTCATAATTAGACACCGATAATAGGTAAAACGACTGACTTACCCAAGACCTAAAGGATACTTAAACTTACGCCACAAAACTTGTATGATAAAAGGCTTACATTAACTGTTTGATTACGTTGTTCCCCCGTCGGTACACGTGTTTCTGTTTTCGTACTGTCACGTTCCTCCATCTCTCTATGTATGCATCAAAAGAATGAGCTCTGCGATAATTGTGGAAGATGGCTTTTGTGTTGTACTCTTTGCACATCAGCTCCTCCACGTCGTCGACGGGCGGTCGTAATTCTCAGTTTTCTCGAAACGCGTTAGATTATTCAATTGATCTAACTGTACTGGGAGATTTTCTTACGAGGTTCTAGGTTAGGTTTTTGTTCAAACACGATCTGCGTGGCAGCAGAGTAAAACAATTTCACAAACGCGATGGTCGTTGGTGTTTGATGGTCCAGTTCTTAAACATTCTAATCAATTTTTGTCCGAGTCTCAACACTACTCGGGTTAAAATAGAATTGGTTCCGGATGATTTGTTTCTTACGCACAGTGCTACAGAGAAAGAATAAATCCTGTGCCCCCGTTAAACGGTTCACTACACCTGCCACCTCACGGTGCCATCAGCAAAATGTTGTGGTACATTCTGGATATGCCGCTTGCTTAAAAATTATGGACGCCAGTACTGCGACCGCTTGTTCGCTGAGCATTACACTAAAGCCTTCACGAATGGTCACTGGCATGACAACATCTGAACTACGTGCAACCCACGGCGGCTCCGGATGACATGCTGCTCCGATATTTTTGCAGACCAAAGATCCAGTACCTCTAAATGAATCCCTAAGGCCACTAAATGTCGCGTAAGTGCTTTGACGTCAATTCATTCTTTACGCAAAGGAAAAGACTTGAAGGCCTTTCCTTTTACTTAAGACATAAGTCAGTTCAGAAATTATGGATGCTGAAAACGTCGGATGAGTTGTTTTTTATAAGCATGAGCCACGAAACCCAAATTCACCAAGTGAACGGTCAATTAAATTAGGTAAGCATCAATTATTCCTACTGGTGGCTAAATGCATAAAAATTGCAGAAAATCAGTTCAGTTAATAGCCTAATATATGGGTAGAAGAGCTAAGGTGAGGAACTTATTACACTTTCCATATTTATATTTAATAGTGTGCATTTATATACACATATTTTGAACAAAGGCGATAAACCGCAGGTAGGTTAGGTTGTGCCGAACTGAGAGTAAATGTTGAATACGGAGTCTGAAAAAGAAAAATGCCGGCAAACACTTGACGTGATTACACTTCGTAGTACCAATAGACTGCAAAGCACTTTCCTTGGTAGTTTTTTGCAAAACAAAGATGTATAAACCTAAAGCAGCATACAAAAATATGCATGAAAATGCTCCTAAAGCAGCAAGAATAATCTTCATTACCTGTCAGCTTTGATCGCTTTCTCGACGATTATGTTTTAGTTTAGTGGATTTGCTATTTCCGTAAAGTTTTATTCAGCGTCTTCCTAAGTAGAGTTTCTGTCGTCTCACCGATCACGCATAGAACATTTCGTTTTCCTGCTTTGATGCATAATTTCGGTAGCCAAGGCAACAAATTACGGACATATTTACTTGAAGTTCGCCAATTTGATTGCTCTCGCCACCGACCAGTATTCCTAACCGGTAGGACATTACTAAGTGACGACCATATTTGAAAAACTACTTAGGTTTAAGAGTAAAAGGCAGGCTCAAAAATGTGGTGTAACAAAAATAAGTAGAAAAAATAAATTGGTTTCTTGACTACGAAACCTAACAGATTGATCTATCGTTTGTTCCCTGCGGCTCTTTTGTAAATCTTTTCACATAGCCTATTTTGCAACAAACAGTCACACACAAACACACACAAACACCAACACTGTGATTGATAATGCTCTTCAAAGTTTAAATCACGACTGGGCTAATCTTTGGGATTGGGTTTGCAAGCAATTTCTTATCCGATTGGCTTGACAAAATTGCATAATCACACCTGTGTCTAGCACAGTGAAAAGAAAACTATCATTTGATATTCCAAAATAGAAAAAAATAGCGATGTCAGCTTCCTCTACAGAGAGCAGTGTTTATGACCTCCGTTTATCAATTTCCACCGGGAAGCAGTATTGTGAAATCGAATTTCTACTTGGCAAGCATTACAATTACAGAAAGTTTACTCGATAGGAAATTAACCAGATAAGTACTCGAACCGACGGGCACATTAAATTCTTTCCTTTTAAGTTTTCCAGATTCAGGTAGCTCGAAAAGGATGTTTAGCGACATTGATGCAACAATCACTGGTGTATAAAACAAATGCCGATCAATCTACAGATCTTCTACCCGTTGCAAAGAACACGAAGGAAATTTCAATAAGGTACACCGAAAACATTTTTAGATAAAGAATACGCCAATCGTAATTTGCAACATCCTGTTCTAGGGATGCTGCCAGACCAAATTCAAAGGATAAAATATTACTAGCTGGAGGAAGTGAGCTCTGTTTTCCAAGGGTCATTTGTCAACTGACTTCATTTCTCTCGAACACTATAGATTACAGGCGAAAGGCAAATTCAGAACAAATCACTATGTATTGTTTTTGGATTACCTTGTCGATCCGGAGCTATTTTGGTGGATGCAACGTTATGATGCAGTCTTTGGTTACAAAGATAACGAAATACTCCGTTTCTTCTCGTGTTTTGCAAAAGCATAACCCCAAACTATGTGATCGGATCCAAATATATTTGTTATTTTCATTAATATTTACCTCTAATTCTCATTCTACAATCCAATTTTGAAAGTATTTTGCTACACATTGTAACTTGGATGTTTTCAGCGATTTAGTATCATAATCCTAACGCCGTAACACAAGGGTGAGACGAATTACCAGTTGATTACTTTCCCTAGGATTTTATGTCTCATGAACAGAAGTAGGTAGAAGTGATTAACTCAACTGGTCCTGAATGCTTCTAACAAAATTTGCAATTAACAGAATTATAAAGCTGAAATCCAGTGACAATTTGTGACTGCCTGGATCATGATCACCTAAACTTTAGAGTGGCTACTGCCGTGCTACCATTAATATGAGCTGTGGATCCGAATTCGCTTGCATTCCGTTGAATTCTCAATCGTCAGAATACCTTTGCTGACCGCCATCTTACTAAGGTGGATCAACAGAAACAGAGTTAAAAGAAATTCGGTACTAAGGTATATTCTTGGTTGTTCATTACTCCTAATATGCCTTCCGAAGTTGTCCGAAATGTGGAAAGGCATATGTAGAGCTGTCCTTAAAGTTAGTTCTATGCGAAGGGGAGTTTCAACAACATAGACAATCGCACATTTAAGGACGAATATTTCCTTGCATCAGTTTCAGTTTTTTTAAAGCGTCCGTGCCGCGTTTAGTTATGCAAGTTAATAATTCATATTGATTAAACAGCAGTGCCGGAATAAGTGTGAAAAAGTCTGTGCGAGCTGCTACCTTGTGATCAGTGTATAATATTTCGGAAGACAGTTTTAGCGGTTTTAAGTGAGTGATTTCGAATGACTGAAGCTGGTAACCACAATGGGAATAGTCACTGTCACAAAGTGTTAAATTTTATCGTTGATATTTGTTATAAACCTGAAAAGAATCAGTTTACTGGTATCGCCTAGTCGTACGATCAAAAATGAATCAAACGTTTTTTAATGAAATCCGATCATCTGGGCTATACGAGGTGATTCCAGATGTTTGGCTTTCTTTTGCCTGCTCAAAGAACGTGATCCGTGTTTGGTTTATCATACCTTTAATCCTGAGTTTATTGGTTAGCCATACAAAAAAGTACGCATTGGATCTGCCATCAGACGGGAAAGGAGATTTAGGGCAAATCGTTACGTTTTTTGGAGCGGGTACTGCAAAAGTAGAGTTACAGTTTGAATTTGAAAATCAGAACCCCAAATGTGTGAAAATCTGGTCGTTAGCAAATATTTATTTTTTTGAATTAGATAGATATACACTGCATGAAAGTTTCGAAAAGACAACACAATTCAAGAAAAGGAAACTCAGGCCAAATCTGCACAGGACCAAACGTCAGCTGTCATAAGATAAAATTGATCAGCGCATCAAGAAAGAAGCTGTCAACAAATGTTGCCTTACGACACCAAGAACGCAAGAGACCATGATACAATGGGCTAAAATGCAAGGCTAGGAAAGATACTGAGAAATTATGATAGCATTGGGAAACGGGCAGGTCAGACGAGTGGATCAGTGTTAGAATAGATACGACAAGGAAGAGAGTTCAATTAAATTGGCAAAATTGGGCTTCATTTCGGGGGAGATGACTCTGATTATATATATATATATATATATATATATATATATACACGGAAACATTTAAATCATTAATGGAGTGTGACATCCATAGCCAAAATGAGCGTTTTGGTCAAAATGACGATTTGGTTTCTGGCATTTGGATTGTAGTGTCTCACCGCGTGTAGGTCACTTCTTCATATCATGGATATTTTCCAACTAGCAGCACAGCTCTCAGTTGCAAGTGACGCGGTTAATCTTTACTTGTTTGATTTTTCTCTTCACAAGCACATTGGAGAACGGGATATTGTTGTTTAAAGCCAAATACTGGCAATCAGTTCATGGATTCTTAGCAGCCAAAACCAATTTGTAATTGAGGCTGACCATAAAATACCCTCAAACTCAGTCTTAGGTAGATTCGTCAATTTTTAAAGTGTAGAAGGCATCCGTTTGAGTCACTCAGTACTAAACTGCTCTTTTTAAATAACACTGAATTCACTAGGGTCATTCGGTAAAATGAATTACCAGGATAATGCAAACTAAAGAGACGTGGCATCGGAAACTTGATCGAATTGGCCATTTCCAGAATGCAGTACTGAACTGGAGTCGAAAAGCAATTCCTTATAATTTGCAGAAAACAGGAATGAACTCCATATTTTCCTCCTTGGGTGAAGAGATTATCAGTTTGATTTCAAGCAGCAGGTTGAAAGAAAGCACATCTGTGTGCTGATTACAAATTCGGAGGTTGAAAACACAGCGAAACACGTGTATAGTACACACAACAGAGGGGCGGCGGTGCATAAAAAGGGGACACAAAAATGTGCGACTAGATTTGGTTGTCCTACTTCTCCTCAATCAAGGGTACATTCTTGAATTTGCCCCTTATCACCGCATGTACAAATGACTGCTTCACCTTAGCAAAATGCAAGAAGATTTTCGGTAATTCGCTTAATGCAGACAGTTTGTAACTGTTAGATTTAAATGTTCCGGTAACCAGACAGAAAAGCCAATAAGGTGCACACGCCAGAAATAACCGGTCAATGGGTTTACATCTTTCCACTTCTTAGCTCACTTAAATCTCCGAATTTGGTTAGTATGTTCCTCCTGAGCGGGGCAGATTTGAAGTGATTTAGAAAGCCATACCTGCATATCCTTTATATCGCATGATGAGAACATGCTACCTTGAAGCAATGTATACAAGCCCTAGTTCTCTCAAACCGTGAAGAAACAAGGTATAAACCAGCATCCATGAAGTTCGCACAATTTAAAGGAAAGCAATATCTGGAAGGTTGCTTACAGGATCACGTCAAACTTCAGAACCAAAATCCAGATCCCTGTCTAAAACAGAAATCAATATTGAAATAACAACACGAATCTTTATCTTGTTTTCTTAAAGAAGCTCGTCAGCAGCTTTATTTCATTCATTCATTGTTCGCGGTACTCGACTGGAGTGTACGCAGTGTTCCCGGAATTAGTAAAGTTCGTCGCACATTTTCTCGCATGGCTTGTTGATCTGTCAAACGTAGTTCGAACATAATACTATATCGCATAAAAACAAGGAACATTTTCCGCTAACCATCTAGTCTCCCATTTGGCAGTCTTGTCCACTGTCAAAGTTGATTGCAAATTGGAAAAAAGAGGTTGATCTTTTAGCGCACGTTTTTAGTGCTTCCTTTTTGAACGCCCCAGTGATAAACAGATTTTGTCAACACAACGTATTTTGTCGGTTCAATACGAAATGACCTTACATGAGTCGCTTTTCCTAAACGCACCCAGGTGCGATGTGTGCTTCATCCATCATTTCCATAAATTCTACTTTTCCTAGAATTACTGAAATTAAATTAAGTGAATAATGATTTTGCACGATCAGTTATTCTTCTACTGCGTGTTTCCAAGAAGCACATATTTATCAAAAACGTCAGCCACTGTGATTGTACAGAATGGCTGCAACGGGAAAGCTTAGAATCGCGTTTTGTTGATATTTCGAATCGCCTGGACAATTAGTCAATATGGCTTAATCGGCGAACCATTTCCTTAATAATTGAGTATGTTGGTTCGATTTCACCAAACCTCGTAAATTATCCACTGCTGATGAAAGTTGTTTTCTGTGCTTTGGAAGTTTTTAGCAGTAAGTTGTGCGTTAGTATAAGATATTCTGTCTAAATGGTACGCCAGTTTTGTGTGCACTTTCATCCATAGATTTGAATGTTGATGTCACCATATTTTGAACTTAAGCATTTCAGTTTTCCATAACTGCGTAATGGCCAGTATCGAATCGTAAATGAAAGCTGCAACAAAAACAAAGCGAAAATGCATACGTCGTTTTACATCCGCTAGGCTACTCATGCCACCGATTAAACTTGGTGATATTAGTTTGTTTGAAATGGACATTGCCTGCATAAAAGAACAATTCTTGTTCCAGATAATCAATTGGAACCCTTATCGCTAATCCACTTTTGTCGATGTAGTCACACTGGTAATCGATTGTTCCTATGATCCGACATTTGGGAAGAAGGAAAGTGACATCCAACTACAAAACCCGACGTCAGTTAATGGTGAATTCGTTCACGCAATCGATTAGTTCTAATATGTCCTCAAGACTATGAGTTTTCATCTGCCTATTGGGTTCCACCGAAAAAGCAAGCTGTTTTGCCAAAACACGCTAAGTCGCAGTAAACGTATGAAGAATGATTTTCAAAGGAACTCTGCTTCTGCGTACATCTGAGAAAGCTTACACCATCAGGATTGCGGTCTCTGTCGGTCTAATTTGTTCGGCTGTACACTTGTCTACTGAATACGTTTTTTGAGAAGTTCCGGGGAGGCGTTTTCTCCGTCTGACCTGTTTTAATTCATCTTTCGCGTTTTTGCAATTTCTAAAATAATCTCCATTTCCGGTACCTATTCTGGCTAGTGAGGGCCTATCCTTGTCCCCTTGACCATCCTTTATAACATGCTGTTTACATGGTTCCCTAGCTCTGCTGACTATTTCTCATGATCCATCCGGAACAAGTCCATTTTTAAATGTCCAGCGCTGAAACTGACTACAAATTGATGTTTGTCACGTACAAGAGAAAGCTAAACTATTGCAGCCTTGTAAAGTCATGGAGGATAAACACAAATGCAAAACAGCCGTTGATTGTCAAGTCATCCAAAATATTTCCTGAGAATATTTCAAGTTTATGGGGTACACAGAAGCAACAGCAACCACTATAAACTTGCTTGCAATTTTCTCCTGATAAAACAGTCTGTTTACTGTGTTATGCTCATTTGTACTTCGGCAACTGTGGCTACTAAAGTACACCTACTGACTCATGAAAAATGAAAGACCTTGTAGACGTAAAAAGATGTTTCACGATATACACGGCATTGCACTAATGAATTTGAAGGGGCTTAGTGGATTGGTATAAATCACTCTGTTGTTAACTAATCCAGTTAACTTTGCAAAGTCAAACGTACTTCAAAAACAAAGTTTTATTGACCAACAGATTTTGCAACGATTGAGGTTTATATTATGTTCCGGGTGACAAACAACAGAAATTCGGACTTGAATCAACTGGAACCGCGCCATCAACATTATAATGCTCTTTTATTATTTGGAGTGGCAGAAAGCGGCAATCTGCGGTAGTGATAAACTTTATCGATTAATATGGTAATAAGTAAAAATCTTCAGTCAGACCATTCTATTGAAGCCATACGTGGAAAGCATCAAGAAATAAAGCCATCTTTCTTCTCAACTATCTACAAAGTCGGTAACGAAATTACCTTTTCCTAATTACTTGGCAGAACATTACCACTAAATTACATCTCGCATTTAAAAACATTAAATCTTGTATTCTTGAAGCGGCAAGTAATATGGGGTATTTGGTAAACGATCAAGAAAGAGGCAGAACTTTTCATACTCTTTGCCGACTAAAAATCCTGTGCGTGTTCATTTGGCAACTGTTTGGTTTTGTCGATTGGTGTTTAGTATGGGGCGATATTCAAAATAATCTCAACCACAAAGTTGCAGTCTTGCTCTTCGATATCTTTTGTTTGTATGATGTCAGTTAGGGTGCTTCTGTTAAGTTATAGGCGTCGTATTTAACAAAATCTTTTCACCCAATTTGTATGCGTTTGCATATACATCCATCGTAAGATATTTTGAACAAACCCAGTGTGATCGCTAACGTGTCCATGCAATCCAAAATCCTTGGTGGAATTACTTTTCTAATCGGAAATCGCACTTTCGCCGAGGTGTAGAAGCCAAAAACAATGAAGTCACAAATTAACAGTTGACTGGGCAAATTGTTGTCTAATGTACCCATATACTACAAAACTCAGTGGATTACATGGTCCGAAAGGACAAGGAACAAAATTATCGTCATTTTTTCTGTTGGATTCTTGGAGGTCGTCACCCTCGAGGTCTTTAACAATGAGATACAAAATTCTTTTGACACCAGATGACCGGATGCTTGATAAAAATGACTGACCGTAGTTGGCATGGTATAAAAAAGCCGGAGAAAGGCTTGGCTTTTAGATATATTCTCGATCAAATTCCATTCTTTCAGATGAACAAGTCAAATCAGAGCGCGCCGTCGTAACTTTTCACACAACAATCTTACTGATCGTCAGAAATCATTTTCACTGTTTATCTATTAAAACTTTGCTCAGTGACAACGTCAAACTTTTCACAGAGAGGGCCACTACAATCTTTGATATTTACTGCCCCTCAGAAACATTATTCGTCTCAAATGACCACATCTCCACCCAGAAACTGAAATCTCTAAAAGGATGCAGGGAACACTTCTACAAATAACGTGTGAACTCAAGCCAACCCAATAAATGCTGAAAAAAACGCAACGACACTACATTCGTCAACCAACTCCACAGTGGCAACAATAATCGATTCCTATGGTAAGGCATTCGATTGCTGTATGGGAAAAAAGAAACGTGCAAACCTTTCTGCGGATTTCGATAGCATCAACCGTGCTTTCATTCACCCTTCCACTTTTACCCTGGTCATATTTGGTCACGGTTTTTCTAGAGAACATGCACTCGACCTTCTCCGCACACTAAAATTACCACAGTGGTTTGTCCTGACAGTCTGTCTTCAGCCATATACTTAAACACCTGCGTTCTTCTTCTGTGTATCCTCCTGACGACCGTTTTCAGTTTGTCTATACATCTAACAGGTTCACTTTGGATGCTGTCGCCTCCCTCGTTCACCACATTTGTAATTTTTTAGACGCATCGATGATATGTATGTGTTGTGCCTCTCTAGACAATTCGTCGGCATTTGATTCGGTCCCACGGTCCCTTCTACTCCACAAACTGGAAATATTTGGCTATCCCCGGTCTTCATTAGCATGACTGTCTGATTACTTTACTAACCGAAACCAATGCACACGAATGAACGATTAAACTGTTGATTAACAACTCAGGAATGCTGCAGGTTGTTGTTCTTTCACTGTCTCTCTTCTCTGCTTACATCAGCGACTTATTTACTACCTCCCCAGGTCATCTGTTTAAGTATGCTGATGATGTTTCTCTCTCTCAAGCCCTTTCGAGAAACAGTGGTTTTCAAAGTTTTTCCAAAACCCTATCTTTTGTTTATGATTTCTCTGCACAAGCTGGTTTAAATCTCAACACAAATTTTTCGAACATCTGTACTCATTTCCTTGGTCAACTTACCCATCCGAATCGTCATCCAGTAACTCGAAAACGCCCACCAGGTTTGGCTATGTGAAATATCTATGAGTTATTATCAAAGAATATCTGAAGTGGACTTCTCACACTTTTACCCGTGTAAAGAATCCCCAACGATTATCATTTTCAATCAGGAGGCTATAACACCACAACAGGAAACAAAGCACCATTGTCATCATATTATTGGTAGAATTAGACGGGAGACTTATGTGAGTAACTCAGAGTTTAGGCTTTAGGCACATGTTGCTAGGTTTTAGTGTTTAGAACAGGCATGGAATTGGAATAGGTTAAATTGCGTCATATTGCTGGCATGCTCATAGGACGGTTACTCAACAGAAAGCGACTGGAAGATGGGTCTAGGTGGACAGTGAATGACATGATAAAAAGATAGGAAACGTCTACTATTGGAGTTATTTGGATTCGTCAAGTTAGACTGCCGGTTTCTAGTCCACGAGCTTCCCTCTGGTGTATGGAGATGTGTTTGATGTGGCTCAGAGTGGCACTCAATGGAGTTCTTGTATCGCCAATAACCCTTTTCATACCTAACAGTTTAATTTATTTTTTCGCATTTTGGCCTTTTTCATTTGTCGTCTTATTTTCTTGTTTGAGAAAATGGTGCTGCATGGCAACAACCAACGTGATATGACATTGGTGTTAGCTTTAATGGTTGCAAAAACTGACCTGAACTGAATGCTGGACTGTTAAAAGATTAGACAGAAAGTGATTCCAACAACACTGAAAATTCAAATTGGTCCTGTTCTCAACCCTAAGCAGACTCACACCAAGTTTTCCAGTGACAGATGAGTTTATCTTTTGAAAGCTACAAGAAAATTTAAAAGTCAATGTTTTAATCAAATGTATTTGATTGTAAAAATTGCCTTGAGAAAGGCCATTCTTGGTATTCTAAAATTTAGTTCATTACAACTATCCCCAACGCTGTGTTGTTAACGTTATATCATTCATGATCAACTTTTTAGTGTTAATTTACTTTAAAGGAAAACTACAGTCTGAGGAATGTGCTTAATAAATTCGGCCAGTAACAAAACCTCTCAGGGCGAAGAAACTCGGTAAATGAAACTCCTAAATGATTTCTAAGGAACGTGGCTTTCCGACTCAAGGAAACTCTCAGGAACTGATCGTTTTGTTGACCAAAATGGCTTCTGAAAAACATCCCTGAGAGCGCTTCAATTATTGCAGGCTTTCTTCACGAACGGTTCAATTGTATGTGCAACTTGCAGGACGGAAACCCAAAATGAATGTCAACCTTTGCCTCATTTTCCAATTTTCCGATTTTCTTAGGCTTCTGGATAGCTAGCCTTCCGGTTTCTGAAAATGCAGCTGAATGACATACATAGGCATATATATATATATATATTCGTCTGATTACGTTGATGTGCGTTCAAAAGGGAGTAGATATCTAGTGATTATCAATATTGGGGCTGTCCTTAATGGGAATTCGTTTGGTGCACCGGCAACGGCAGTGACAGCCTTCTCAAATTTCTGTAATTATCTGATTCCAAGGATTTCACTGTAGATTAGGTTATGGAGAATGGGCCATTGACCAGGATGAGTCATGCGCTGCTGGTCAGTTTAATCTACGTGGCTCCGCACTATCCGCAACGAAATTTGGCGAATAAAAACTTTCATCGTGCACGGATGTCATAATTTAATTTTTAGGTATCCAGCAAAGTGTAACGTCTTTAAGACTGCATTTCATATCGCTATAGCCTGGTCTTTAAAGGTCAAACAATTAGGCTACTTGACCGGAGGTTCATCGGTTCTGTCTAATACATCAGTGACGACGAAGAAAGAAAACTGCAGTGGATGAATGGTTTTACGCGGTTTGCTGCTGACAACAGCGAATCCATGCTGATTCCGTCCGATAACATATTTCGGTCAGGAAGAGATCCTTTCGATTACCGAAGATTGTCTGTTGAGGTCAAATAATCTGCGACCAAAGGACCACCAGAATGTTTTTTCAAACCTTATCTAAACCAGTTATCTCAATTGCATAAACTTTCTGAAATCTATGATTTCCATGACTGCCATCGATTTATTTCAAATCCACGTTTTCACACCGAAATGTTCCATGAAATTATGTCGTTATCTAGCCGGGAGACCATTAATTTTATCGTTTCTAATAAACCAGAGTGATTGTAGTAAAGCTATAGGTAGTTTCGCCTGAGAAGTGGTTAGTCATCGTTTGGTGAAATGTAAAGCGAATACAAGGAAAGACTTGGCTGGATTGTGATGCAACTTGCAATCCAAGGGGGTCAATTTAATATAACATTCAACGCATGTTTCAATGAAAGGATTCCTATCATCACTTCACAAAACACTGTTCAGCAATCAAAAGTGCGATGTCAAAATAAATTCTGCGAATAACAATAGAAAGAATTACTGATTTTATCAAATATTTGCCAAATATTTCCGAGTGATTTTCAGTGTGGTCTGCACGCAGGATATTCGAGGATGTTTGGTTTCGCACACTGTTTGCTGCTGAACATTTTTCTGATTGGGTTCATACCTTGTGGACTGTTATTCCTGTGCCATTATATTAACAATATATATATATGAATAATATTTAAATTCGGACTTAAGTCTTCAGCATTTTATCGGCCAGAAAATTTGTTAATAATTAAATAGAAAACTCATCAGAAGGCAGGTCCGGTAGATGCATCGTGTTTTTCTGCTAAACACCTATCAAGCCTGGTGCAAATTAGCTGATAATCTTAATGCCAGTATCGAGCTTTTAGGCTCTTGCATAGGATGGCCCTTATTCATGTCTATCATCCACCGAAGATAAACACGAAATTCACGTGATCATCGTATGAATAACCAAGAACCTCTTCGGTTACAAGCTCCACCTGTGGTGACCCACTTTGCAATCAGACAAACATCTTGATTACCAAAGTTATCGCAACTGGTCACTCGTAATCTGAACTAATTTCGCAATTTCACTGACTGAAAACCCAATGACGTTTGTTTTACATTTTTTGAAGGCAAGTTAGAATTCATTAAATTTTTGCTGCATTCATGGAGACAGAAAACACACTTCTGAATAACCCTTACATTAGCAAATTTTTAACTCATATAGGACGATTTTTTTTGTATAGGCAGTTGAAACAAATATGACATTACAAAATAGTGATTTTAAACCATTCCTTAGTGTAATATGCGTTTGCGAAAACCTTTACTCAATTCAACTGTTAAATGTTTTGTCAGAAACTGCAAGTCACTAATTACAGAAATGCACTCTGAAGCAAGGCGTACGTTTTCTACTCAAGCTAGAGACTTGCCGTGACATGTCCTTCACTCACCAATTTCAATAAGTCTGGAATAACGAATCAGCCAGAAGCGACTTTCTTTGTTTATCATTCCAATAACTTCTATTAGTGCAGTAGAGCTGAACTCGAGTCGGCCTTTTGTCGACTGATCAGATCCAAATGACCCCAGCTGCTCCGCTAGAAGCAGTGTTCTTGTTCTATTCCTCAATTTCTTACATGGGTTTTGGCCAATGTTCCTTGCACCTCTTTGCAAGATATAATAAATGCAAACATACCATCCACCTTCGTCGTCACGTCCTAATTTTACTTGCTGAAGTTTATGCTATCCAAATACCAATCTGTTACCTTCAGCTTCAGCTTCATCAACATTAACGACACAGTCAAACACGTCCCTATTTCTTCCGGGCACAAAACTGCTTTGCCGATCGCTGGGTGAATCATTTACACCATGAATGTTCAGGCGACATTCCTTATTCTGCGGATGTCATTTTTCACTCAAATTGCACGCGCAACACGGATGCTTATATGCCTTTGGGTGAAATGTCATGAGGACATTACTCGTTAACAATCCGAAAACACAGGAACCCATTATGCGTGCGCCCGCTTGCTCCACCACTGTCAACCTGTCTGAAGTGGAAATATTATCGTTATGAATAACGAAAGCCGTTTTGAAGCAAATATATGATTACCTTACCTGTGTCTGGTGGAGTCTCGTTATTATTTGAAGTGTGAGAGGCAGACCATATCTTTATTAGCATCGGGCGGCTTGCCTGCCGTGAACGGCGGTAATTTAGGCAATTTAGGTAGCAGTTAAAAATCCCAATACTTTACTCTGAGACTTTGTTCCGCCAACGTACACGCAAACAATTTCAGTTCTACTGCTGCGGTAATTTTGCCTGGAAACCATCATTTAGGTTCGTGTTAACGATCATTTTCAATTTCTTTTGCAATGCACTTACAAGGAGTTGTTGTCCAACATTCGGGTAGAAATGCACATAGGCGTTTACGCTCCCCATATGTTTTTTGCGTCCCACTGAAGAGTCTGAATACCCATCGTAAACCTCAAAACACGGGACATTAAACGTTTGCAAGCTGTTTCAGGATACTTGTTACCAGAATTGTTTCTTGTCGGATTGCGTTACGACCTCCGAGTCCTAATTTTATTACGTGAACAACGTGAGAAGAATCCCGTTTGGACCTGTGGTAGTTTTAATTTGGGATGAAAAACATTGTTTTCTGGCATAGTTGGGCAGTTAATGTGGTACTTTATCCGGATTGGTCTGCCATTTTAGTTTTTTTACCATGCCATTCTGCCTACAACGTTGGTTTACTTGCGTTGACCGGCGAGAAATGTTTGCATTAGTAAGTAAATTCTCCTGTTTTCCACTAATGAAAAATACGAAAAGAAGCCTAGAGGAACATTACTTTGCAAAAGTAAATGGGTGGGTGAAATCTTTCTAATTGACTTCATGTCTTGGTTGGAAGAAATAACTTCGTGCAGGCGCATTGGTCTGATGTTTATTCACAAATACCGCATGGGCAATTTGATCCTTGGCTTCCCTCTAATCACGAGGTGTCATTTCCCTACAGTTGTATCAAATATTATTCCCTATATCTGAATTTTGTCGGAAAATTGAGTAGGCTACCAGTGTGGTCCAGTTACCAGTTGGATGAAAATTAATTTGCATATCCAACAAAAGTACTTGCCAATAAAACCTCTAAGGGACGAAACGATACGATACATATTATTTGTTGATGTTACGCCTATTGTGTCCACTACCCACCGGAACAGCAGAAGTAACATGACAAATCATCGCGGAGAACAGACGACCAGATTTTCCAACCAATTTTTTCTGTAATCAGTTGTAAATACATACTGTTAATCTTGCGAGTACACCATGAACTGTCCATATATATTAATGCAGGAAAATGTTGACTTATTGTGTAACTTTACAACTGTAGAAGGAATAAAAAATAGACGAATAAAAGTAATCTAAATTAAACATCAGTTGGCATGTGAACGTTCCCTCAGTCATTTGATTGTAAAACTTGCCTTGAGAAAGACTACCCACGGTAGTCGAAACGTTGGCGCATTACATCTACCAACAACGCTGTGTTATTAATATTATATCATTCACAATAAAAAGTAATCTGAATTTTCTGGCAAGTGATCCATCACAGTTCCTCCGTTGGGAAAAAATGAGCAATTCTCAAATACATTTACCTGTGCTATATTCATTGAAATTTTATATAATTTTTGTGACCTTTGCAATCAGGTGTTTCACCGATACATTTGACAGTTTTATTTTTTGACCTACGTTTGCCCGTGAGCAGAACCATGGTG
>LUCM01007019.1:187099-242301 GCA_008360955.1 Fasciolopsis buskii
CTGGCATAGTTGGGCAGTTAATGTGGTACTTTATCCGGATTGGTCTGCCATTTTAGTTTTTTTACCATGCCATTCTGCCTACAACGTTGGTTTACTTGCGTTGACCGGCGAGAAATGTTTGCATTAGTAAGTAAATTCTCCTGTTTTCCACTAATGAAAAATACGAAAAGAAGCCTAGAGGAACATTACTTTGCAAAAGTAAATGGGTGGGTGAAATCTTTCTAATTGACTTCATGTCTTGGTTGGAAGAAATAACTTCGTGCAGGCGCATTGGTCTGATGTTTATTCACAAATACCGCATGGGCAATTTGATCCTTGGCTTCCCTCTAATCACGAGGTGTCATTTCCCTACAGTTGTATCAAATATTATTCCCTATATCTGAATTTTGTCGGAAAATTGAGTAGGCTACCAGTGTGGTCCAGTTACCAGTTGGATGAAAATTAATTTGCATATCCAACAAAAGTACTTGCCAATAAAACCTCTAAGGGACGAAACGATACGATACATATTATTTGTTGATGTTACGCCTATTGTGTCCACTACCCACCGGAACAGCAGAAGTAACATGACAAATCATCGCGGAGAACAGACGACCAGATTTTCCAACCAATTTTTTCTGTAATCAGTTGTAAATACATACTGTTAATCTTGCGAGTACACCATGAACTGTCCATATATATTAATGCAGGAAAATGTTGACTTATTGTGTAACTTTACAACTGTAGAAGGAATAAAAAATAGACGAATAAAAGTAATCTAAATTAAACATCAGTTGGCATGTGAACGTTCCCTCAGTCATTTGATTGTAAAACTTGCCTTGAGAAAGACTACCCACGGTAGTCGAAACGTTGGCGCATTACATCTACCAACAACGCTGTTATTAATATTATATCATTCACAATAAAAAGTAATCTGAATTTTCTGGCAAGTGATCCATCACAGTTCCTCCGTTGGGAAAAAATGAGCAATTCTCAAATACATTTACCTGTGCTATATTCATTGAAATTTTATATAATTTTTGTGACCTTTGCAATCAGGTGTTTCACCGATACATTTGACAGTTTTATTTTTTGACCTACGTTTGCCCGTGAGCAGAACCATGGTGCTTTGCGTTCATTTTGGATTTGAAATTCAACACTGTCTCGGAAGTGGAATGCAAACAGTGTATTCATTGTTTCTGGTTTTGGATCGAGCGTGATCTAACCCATCCGACGAGATAGACCTTGTTAAAGTTCGTCATCATTCTTGTTTAAAAGTGACCGTTAACTGTTTCTCAGGCTCACTGCAGTTTCTTAGTTAGTCAGTCTAGCTTAATGAAGAAGTCCTCATTAACGATTGTTATGAATAGAAATAACGCTAACTATTAGGTTTACATAAAATACAGCGACCAATATGAATACAATATTTGCAGTTTGTTCAACAACAAAAACAAGACAAAATTTACGTTGCAACTGGACAAAAAACTGAGTTAAATGTGCTAAGCATTTATTTGCCGGGTAGCACAAAAATAATTATAACCATGGTTTAATTTTAACTGCATTTCAAATGGTAAAAAGCCAAGCAACAAGGCAAATATTGGCACATGAGATTCAAATCATACTAGCATTCCAGTAAAGCATTTATTGAATACGATTCTTGCAGCAACATTCTTCTAGGACATGGCCGTGGAGGTTGTAGGAAATAACTAACTCCCAAGATATATTTTATCCATGTTTAAGTTCGATATAGTTGTCAAATATTAAGTTGCTTGAAAAGCGAATGAATTTGAACCATGTCCGGAATCCAACCTAAGTCTGAACGCCATCGAAACTCGCCTATCACGTCTACACTTCCACCATAGCTGCAGGGCCATGGTAAAAGAATGATTCAACAAGTTATTTTAGGGTATTTACCATACTTAAGGCATCAGTCTGAAGAAGGATTCCGTGCATTAGACGGGGTTATACACCTAATTCGAAGATGGGTACAAGTGTGAAGTGTGCGCAGCGCCCTTGGCTAGTGGTTGTTTAACCTCACCATCCTCATCCATGGTTGCAGCAACAAATATCACACTTCCTTTTTCCGCTATGAATTTCATTAAACAAAAGTGCTTACATATAAATCTGCGGATACGATTTTACGTCTACAGATCGTTTGGTTTTCGGTAAAACTGAAATTCTTCTCTATTAGGCCATTGTGCCGCAAACGTTTGTTTTGTTAAAAGCAAACTAATGACGGTTTGCTCTACTTTTAAAATTATTTATCATGTTCTAAGGACAAAGAATTGTCGCATATTCTTTCTTTCTGTTGAAGCTTTCTATCATAGAGCGTTATTTTTTGACGTTATAGTTTCGACGTTTTTCAGTAAGCTTTAACGGGAATATAATTGCTCTTGAATTAGCACGGTCCCGGTCCGAGATTATACACAAAGCTTCGTTATGCCCAGGTTGATCACCATTAATTTTTATGGTTGTCATCATTATAATCGTCAACATCTAACGTCACATTCAATAACGACACAATGTCACATTCTCTGTCTAGAATGTTATATATGAAAGCAATTAATAACTGACAAATAAAGAAAAGAATAAATCATGATTTTGATACGTGAGGTAAAACTTTTTGTTTGTATGCGGATACAACGAATGCGATTATTTCGGACAAAACGTATTTGAACTAATCTTCTGCTGCTCAGGTAGACCCCGGGGCACAGTGTGATTGATGATGGAATACGTTTGCAAGATCTTCACAATCGACACTGAGTCCTCTATTTCGCTAATTGAATTATTCTACGGCATGAAAACTATTCACATTTGCACGCAAGAATGGCAATTAGTGATAGGATCGTGGCTAGCTTGGGTCCGCTGTGGAAATGTTGGGAAAACTTTGCTGATTCCGAGTCGAATTTTGACAGAATGCAGCCGGCGTATATAAACACTTCAGGAAAATGAGCACAATATGAATTTACAAATTGTGTTGTATTTTACATACCTCTGCACACACAGATATTAACCGAAAAATTACCGAATATCTTCACTATTTTGTCGAAAATAGGAAAGAAAATGCGTCAAGTGAATAATTTGATTATTCTTGACTGGTCACTGAGAATGTCAGTTGAGACTAAATCTCGGTTTTGTCAGAATGCGGGCTAAATTTCTGCACCCAAAAGCGCCGGGCTGTGTGGGCCCAAAAGTGAAAAGTGTAGAAACATGGGAGCGACAATTTGACAGTATATCGTACAGACGACTTGCGGGGACTGAACTTACCTTGCATGCAAACCTACCTTGTACAGGACGGCGACAGTCAAAATTTGGTAGCTAAACCGTTCGACGATATTAAAGATGAATGACTGGCACTCAGTCGATTTTTTAAAAAGGCAAGAGAATTGCATAGAAGAATAGGAAATGCTTTATCGGAGAGCAAACTGGGGGGATTTTAAGCTGGTTTACTTTAAACCGAAACAGCTTCCTTAAGGGAAATACGGCTGCTGCTTGTCATTCCACAAAGTTGGAAATGGGAGGTGGACAACTGGGAAGGTTTTGCTAACGGAGACATAAATATGGACCACAACCCCCATTGGGAAGCATTTTTGTATGTTCACGTATGGGAAAACACACGGTTATCAGAATAAATAAAGAATGGGTAGATATTCAAATTAACCTGACCAAATTAGAAAAAGCTCCTATTGAAAAAGGACATATACGAGGTAATTTACCGGAAAAGCTCTGAAAATCTTGGTAGTTTAACAGAGTAGAATTTTGAAAGCGTGCGACCTGATGAGTCTCCTACGTGGACGGAAAGCTAATTGGAGAAACAGACCAAATCCACAATGTGCAAAATACCAGGAAACTTACCAACAACGTACGAATCACTTGTATGAAGGCAACAACTTAAATAAGCGATTAAATTGGAGACAGGCTTTTTATTTTGCAAGCCTCTTGGGAAGACTGATAAGGGAAATTAGATGCTTCACTACAAAAACAGCTATTTCGAAACCAGATGATATAAAGTCAGTGATGCCAAATCACCATGTTGTTGGGAAAAATGAAGTCTGGTCACTGGGGCCCGTAAATGGGAACACCTGTTGAGACGCGGGAGCTTAAACACCGCTTCACTTGAAAGGTTAGTTCGCTTAAAGCAAATGCGACTGGTGCTGACAGTGTCCTCCATAAAGTTTGCATGTATTTTCCCATGCAATAGCTAACCACCTTGCTTTATGGGTTTCCTGTTGTTGGCACTCCGGATTGGTTGTTGAACAGTGTGACAGTGAGTTCAATTTGTGCTTCTATTTCACTTGAGGTATATTTGCTCATTCCGGATCGTAACATTCAGACCGGAAGTACTTTCCCTTTGCTGTCTTTTGAAAAATAAGCGAACTTTACAAAAAAATACGACATTGGTGGAGCAACATTTCTCAGGATCAGTATGAAACACCTCCTGGAAAATCGGATGTTGTCATACATTACGCACCCAAATAGAAAAAACAAGGTGTGATGATAAGAGGTTTGAATAAAATTATATTGTCGATAGGAGAACCTAATTTGTTTGTCGAAAAATTGATTCATTTAAGGGCCAGCTAAATACTTTGGACCGCTATTCCGAATGCAAGCTGACGATTTTCATGGGGTATGCTTACAGTTCCAGTGGGACAATTTCACAGCACGTTGATGTTTTACATACCTGTTTAAAATATACTAGCTTGAGCTCCAGGTATATCGTTCCTGGTTCTACGTGACTGACATTATAATTGATTACTACCTGACTTTCCGGCTTTATCAAATTATGAATTTCAATGTAGGTTTATATCATTATCCCCCTGTTAGTGTTCTTTGAATTATGTTTGCTGTGCAATCACTTTCGTCTGAACACGTCGCACCGGATGCCATGAACACCCACTTTTGTTTAGTGCGTTGCAAAAACATTTTCTGATTGATTAGACACGACATGCGTTATAGTGATTTGGTCATACTGTCCTTCTGCAGGTATCTATTTCTGTTCCAGGCTTTACCATTTCGTTCTATGTTTGCTAGTGTAGAATACGGTGAACGTTTTGACCTTTAATTTTAACCTCTTATTTTTGGCCGTTCACTGATGGATACACGCTTGGGATGTGCAGCTGCTTATTGTTACTCAGTAACAGTACTTTCAAGGAAATTCATCTGTATTCTTTTTAAACAATCTCCGGACAAAAGGGCTAGGAATCATGAAATACATGAAGAGGAAGAAACTGTTCGCCGTTCCGTTTGGTTGTGACGTCAGCTGGATCGAGGACAATCCTTTAAGCTCGGTAGTAGCAGACAGTGATAACAGTGCGCGTAATTTAGCGCTAAAGCATCAGGCATAAAACGGTCCTATTGTGCAATGAAGGGCACTAATAAGCTGCGAAAATCGACTGTATGATATGGCCACGGGATTGTTGAACTCACCCAAAAACCTTGTCACTGATGATGTTTTGCATCAAATTATGGGCTGAGCATTCGTTTATGAGAAAACGTTGGATTCATTTTAATAAGCAAGTAAACGATCCCGTTCAGTAAGCCTCATAGTTATTAAACCAGGAACAGCAGCCACGTTTCCAAGACATCACCGATCACCTTGGTCTCGAAAAACCCTTGGGAAAGGTATAGTTTGAAGTAGACGAACAACTCAATTGGATCGGTAGAATCCGGGTTAGGCAACAAGTGTGGCGAACGAAAAATGCAAATATTAACTGGCAATTCCCAACGGGTTAGGAACAAGAAATTAAACATTATTTGACCTGAGAAGGTATGTTGTTGCTAAACGAAGTCGAAGTGAATATTGTATGAAGAATAATGGACCTATGATCAACTTGCCAATCAAAACCAGTATGACGAAAAACTTTGTTGCGCCGGAGTAATTTATTTTAATCAGTATGGGGGAAACAGTTGGGTGTTTGGAGAGCATTTTTTCTTTGAAGGCTTCGCACGGCAAACAGAATTCATGATACAGCCACATCCTCTAGTTAAGCGGGGTGCATGTGACAAAAAATTGAAAGGTAGCCGATCAGTCGGCGGAAATATTTACGCGTTCGATCTAGGGTAGATTGCCAGCTTTATATTGCCTAACACGTGAATAGTCGAGGAGAGTTTAATAAATGGCTTATCAAGGCAACATTTATTTAATTCGCAGTCAATCGAGTGAACCGTGAAAAAAGTATTTATGTAATGCGTTTAAAAAATTGAGGTATTCTTGAGAAAGGTGCACGTGTTGGTCGCTTTTGTACAAAGCATTTCCAGGTGTATTTCGACTTCTACAGCAAACACATGGTGGGGTATTCGTCTATCACTTAAAATCCTTTATCACATTAAGTCCGATGGTCAACGAAAACTAGCAATCCGTGAACTTAAATGAACATGCTTTAAACACTCCTAATAGTGGAAAGTACCCGAAGCTAAGCATACGTATTTTGTTGATGGAAGGGGGAAAATAGTTGTAGCAGTAATATGATGATCGCGTGAACGTGTACTCATTTCGCATTTCACCTCACTTGAGGCTCTGCTTTGGTTTATTATTTAGGCCTAATAGGAAGAAAGAAAGCAGTCGCACATGATTTGGATTGTTTACTATTTGTACGATTGATTGTTGTTCGTACTCGGTTCACGGGTCTGGCAAAACAACGTGCCCACTGGATTATGAATGACATTTTTGTTAGTCCAGGTTGACGAGAAGTAAATCAGATTTGAAGTAATTTATAAATATTCAGCTCAGAGAGATCACACTTAGCTTAAATGTACATTGTCATTCATAATTTGTTATTTTGTAATCTGAAAATGAATCCGGCCAATAAAATGAGATGTCACACTGTGTGCAGAAGGGAAGGCTTTCATTGGATTAGACTAGGGCGATAAACGTAACTTAAGTGAAAGTAATTTTGTTTGGATGACTTTAGTCTGGTAGGGCGTGAGACTGTATGAACAGCTTAATAAATTTGTTTTCATTTCCATGGTGTGCTGCACATTCCTAGTGAATGAGGGCAACAACAAAGAAAGCTATTCAAGCTATCATGAATAGGGGATTGATGACCACTATTTCTGAGTTGTTTTCAATGTGACGCGTCGAAAAATACGGTCCATGTGAATCTGAGTGGAAAATGGGTCATCGGACACTGGAAATGATTTATGCTGGCTCCTGTTTTACAAGCAAGTTAGGAATATAAATTCATGTTTTGCTGCAGCAACATCAAGCAATGAGACACAGGAAAATGCTTTTGATGCCTTGGAAGTATTATCCACTGCGCGCAATTCTGGATGATCGCATGATGCCGAAAATGTATAGTTACCAACTAAACCATCAGCAGCTTTTTTGCTCATCATTTGCGGAAGGAAATTTACTAAAAATTGGCATTTAAAGAAGATTTGGGAGGGCGCCGCAAAAGCTTATCAGTGTATTATTTATTTAGTTTTTATAAATGAAATGAGTATGGAAACGTGACGTAGAAGACGAATTATTTACACTGTCCCCGGTTAAATTAGTGATTGAATTACGGATTACGAGTCATAATGAGAATACTATCTCCTGTCGTATGCACTTTTGTCTCTTATAACAGACGTCATCTGCTGTGAAGATATGTTTGGTGGAAGAATAATTTCCAAAAGCGATGCGTTCATTGCCAAGGAGACCATGTCAGCATAAATGAAAATAGGTTACTTGTGATAAAAATAACGATTCTTCAATCCCATTCGAACAACGGTATTGGTTATGCTAAACATGCGGCAATTTCTTATCTCCGGATTCCGATTTCGGTCATTTTTGCATTACCTGGATGAAATTCCTAAATTTTGCCAAGGAATAACTATTGATAGTACCACTTTCATTCATTCAATTTATATGCTGATCTTGAAGCCGGGTTTGTCTGATTGTATTGGAGCTATTCTTGTCAGCTTGCATAATACGACATTTGTAGTTTGTAAGTTATCGACGATATTATTCGTGGGCTTTATCGACTACAGCGTACCGTGACAAGAACAAATTATTTTTGCTCAGTATGGAAGCGGAAAAAGTAACCGCAGTCACACGACAAACGACTTATTGCTAGCAGCAGCAAAATAGAGTCTGCTCCAACGTGCAATTTTCCATATGGGGGTATATATCAACCTGAGTAAAAGAGCTAAATAAGGTCATCCGAGGTGTAGAACGTATCCGAAGTTTGAGTCCGGGTTTGTATATTGCTGCTACACCACCAACTCTCGTCCGAGCTAGTCAGAAGTAGCCTGATATATGTGCTCAATTCTTATCCCAATGAGAGCCACCAGCACCTGACTTCCGAGAAAGAGACAGGGCACATGGGGCATTAACTTTAGTCGAAAGTGGCTCACATCTTCAGGCCTTCTGCACAGACCTAATAATGGCGAGAATGGTATCCAGTAAGGTTGACGTGATGACATGAAGGTTAAGTGGAGAACATACGATCCGTAAGGCAAACAGCAATGTGCAAAACACACCAGTGTCCCATTCCTCCCAGTTAATCGTGAGTCTTAGTTACAAAATGAAACTATGTAAGTTGATCAAAAGTCTATTCTACTTGCATCGCACCGAGTTGTCTTGATACATTTTCTTTGTATGCTATCCTCCGACTAATGCCAGGTTTCCAACTGGCTTGGATAAGATCGGCCAGTCTGCCTTTGTTATGTAAATTGGTTGATAATGGATGGTAATACCAAAATATTACAGACAAAAAGAAATCGTTTTCATTCGACCAGAATTTATTTCAAAGTTTAAAATAAGATAACTGACATTATGCGGGTCTAGTAAGTGTTGCTGCTGGGCATGTCGAGAAGGACCAAGACAAATGTGTTTGATTAAATTTAAAAGTGAATAGCGTACGAAAGCGAGAACCAATTGCTTGCTCACAAGAACCACCTTAAGATATTCTTACATCTGGACCTCCCACTATTGCTTATTTACTGTCAGTATTATCATTTATATTTACCTCAATTATACCCTTAGAAAATCGCGTCTCAAAAACCAACTTGCTTCAGTGTCTTTATACATTTGCACCGTAAAGCTGTCTCAACGGAAGGTCCCATCTTCCGCCACCTTGTCTGCTGTCACACCTCCACAAAATGTCCAAACTACATCAAAATTTGACGTGGAAAATTTGACCTCCTTGTATTTTGAAGGAATTGACTTTACATAACTTGGAACTCCTATATCCACCCTAAAGCTTGTGGGCAGTGGAATCCCCGCAAACCGCAAGATCGTTTGCCAAACCGCAAGACATCCGTTGTTATATAAGACAGTTAACATGCGTAAAATGGACGTCTCCTTTGGTAGAGTAAGTCAAAAGTGTAACAATCTGGTAACGCTTCTCCAAATGCCATCTCCATAAACATGTTCACCAGCCTATTTACAGGGATACCCGCTACGTGCTGACCTAGACAAACATTGACTTACTGGTCACTGTTTTGAACTTGACACGGGATTCGCTTAGAAGATTGCCGCGGTGAAAGCGCACAAAACAAGAACAATGAAAATATGCAATCCAAAGCACAAAAACATTTTAGTGTGTCATTGTATGACTGAAAGATGTCTCCAAAGAGCCCACAAAAATACAACATGTAGAAAAAATTGTTATTTCTCACGTCCGCGATGTTTCCTCATGATGTTATGACAGTTTAGAAAAGCGTAGCAGATGCCCTTAAGTCAAACATTTTTGCTGATGCTCATTGGATACATATTGCATTGAAAAATATTACTAGTCAACCCCAAAAGCTAACATTTAACTTTAGTTAATCCGAAGTTTAATAGTTACCAGCTTTCGTCTTATTCATCACCGCATAATTTAAACCTTAATAATCAATAAAGTAAGCGATTGATTCTTTGGTTTGCAAAGTAACATTTTGTGATCACAATGTGAGTTAAATTACCAAGTAAATTTCTTCGAACTGTGTGTCATTTGCACAAACTAAATTATAATTAGGTTTAATATATAGCCGACTTCATCCCTTCCACGGATGTTGTAAACAGTCAGCAGCTCCCACGTAGACATAAATATGCAACTGCCAGAAATTCATGGAACGTTTCTTTTTGTCATTATAAGCCATCGAGAAGCGGGCTGATGATGCTCATTCGAGGAAGACGTTGGCATGGAAAGTCTTTATTAAATTCTTGCAGTTGGTAATCAACTCTATTTATGATTCTTACTCAAAACAAACCATTTGAGTGAATATTGCAATCAATATTTCTTCGCGGATTTTATATAGCCGGGCCGTCTGAATTTACATTCACTTTCTTTACATACGATTGCGCGGTGGAGGATGGATGATGCAACCTTCTAAGGGAATTTATACTGAAACGTATCAAAATATACAGTGCCGTATTTCTGAGTTTACACGGTCGGAATGGTCCATCCTTGTCCAATGTACCAATTATTCAGAGGTTGTCGTTTTATCCAATTTTGAATTGCAAATCCGGGCTTACTAAAGAAGAAGCGCTTTCAAATTAATTTAGTTAACAATATAAATCAAAGGCACATAGATTAACCCAATGCTCAAGAGCTCACCTAATCATATCGCCCAATTTCTAGGTGCATATCCATGCGCAATCCCTGCATCCCTTTGAATGGATGAATATTTTGAGGTATTGTCTCTAAAATCAATAGGTTTTTAAAGTGTACGGCTAAGAGGAGAAGATTTTCAATAAAAGCCGATGATATGGTAACGTCGTTGCAGCTGCGTATCAGGTGGAATAAGTTTGCCTATCTTGATCCTAAATGGGCATGTGACGCATACTACTGTTCATAATTGCTTACACGCAAATCACTGGCTTCAATTGCGCTTGCAAGTCATGCGCATAATGGCATGCATTGTTCGCTAGAGAAACACAGACTTGATGCAATTGGGTCCTTTTGCAATAACACTTCCCATCAAGGTGATAATAACCGCCTCAATTTCTCTCAGAGTCTTGAATTCTGTTTAGGGTAACTGATTCCATTTTTAACATGTATCACGTACGTTCAGGTATTCTATCGGTGGAGAAACCAATTCGCTGGGGAACCAGCAGTGAGTCTAATCTGAAGAGTAACTTATTAATGGACTTAAATGCAAACTTCCTGTCTCGTAACTCACGCCTTACTTGTTTTGGCTGCAAGATGAGATTTAGAGAGAAAAAACACCGATATCAAATTAGGTGGTGACATATTACCGTGCCGCCCATCGCTATGCGAATAAAACAAGCTCGAATCGAATCAGTGATGATGTCAGCAAAGATACTGCAGTGGAGCTGCTCTTTTTGTTTAATCAAATTGCTCTATAGTCTGGTGTAGCGATGTATTGCGGGCGTCTTCAAAATGTTTCAAAATTCTGATATGAAAGAATCTTCTGTGCGTCGGAATTAAAGAAAATCAACACCAAATCTATAAAACCATGTGTTAAACACACTAAATTTAATTTACTTTATTTCAATTTTCTTTGCATTTTGAATATACGGATACAGTTGTAAACTTTCTCTAAGTTGGACAACCTAGAATAACAAAGCTGATACGAGGGTGAGTGATCACTTACTAATTTCGGGTACATTGGCAGTCTATCACTATCCCCGAAATCGGCTATGGTAGGCATTCATAAAGGTTTAGCAATACACGCAACATCATGGTGCTCGTGCAAGGCGGTGAACGTTCCGGTATTTCTTATTCGTAGGTAAAATCAAGGAAAACTTTAAATTCGCCATCTGAAACGTTGTATATTTCAGTCTCCGCAAATGGCATCAGTGTCATGGAAGCATACATTGAAAAGTTTACATAAATGACGTTCAGCAACTTAATTTACTTTTTGCTGATTTTTGGGCTACGCTATTTTGTTATAACGTTAGAAGCCACCACATGTCGGAACGAAACGCTGACTACACCTGAAACAATCATATTCACGTTTCATTAGTCAGCACGTAGCATGTGTGAAAGAGGACAATTTCAAGATCTCCCTTCATCTGATTTCTTCACGATTCCTTTTCTCGCCATCTAAGACAATGTAGTTGTTGTTGCTCCAGATGCTGAAGCAAAATCCAAACTAAATCTGTGGAACTGGACCAAATCAGCTTGATTGCTCGGCATCCATAGCGTTATTCTTCAAGATCATGTGACTTAACCTGCGTGGCTTACACGTTTGCAGAATGTTAGCAGCTTCGGTTGCCGCCAGGTTGCAGTGGTGTGGATCGACAAGACAGAAGTTGTTGAAAATCGTCCAGATCGTTTGACACCACTTACAGTAGTTTCATTGGTCTACTTATGCAGAGAAACGCGTTGAATCTAAAAAGATTTTACTTAACCACTACAGCCATATTGTCCACGAGCGGCATGATTGATCTTAATGCGGACCGACACATTCAGAAAGAAGGTAATGGATTACTTGAGCATTACTTCAGTTTTAAGAAGTAGACAGTTTACCTCAGTAAGAGAATTATGAAATAGCGACAAGGAATCTTATGCTTCAGAGTAGGCTTCCATTATTACTAAGTAAGAGGTTGTGAACACGCTGTACCACAGATACCTAAATGCAGTACTTCCTTTTGCCAACATATGGCTCTTGGTTTACATTATATCAAACTTATTTCAATGCATGGGTTTACACTAAAATGAACAGAAGCGTTCTGCAGAATGCTGAATTATTAACAATACCCCAGTCGGTACCGGTGGATAAACTGTTTCACTTTTTCTGCTTTATTTCAAGTATGACCAGAACTAAGGATATGAATATTTTACAGCTATTGTCGGCACAACAAAGACTATTTCCCGCTCAGTTTTTCAAATAAAACCTGATTGTATACCTGGACTTACAAACACTCGTTTGGCAGCACGGACTAGCTGAATACGACCTTCCTAAGAACAGTCTGTTTGACATGAATCATGCTTTTGCTAAATGTTTCAAAGAACCTTAGATGAACCAGACTAGAAAAGCGTAATGTGAAACATGCAATGACCTGAGTTTCTTGTGTGTGGTCGGTTGCCTTTTCATTCGTTCTGTAACATTTCCCACCGGGAAAAATTGAAAAATTTTATCATCACATTCTGAGAAATAAACATTTTTACTCTTAATGGTACTGCATTTTGTTCCTTATTATCACTATGCACCTAAACGTTGTAGGATATTTACCAATGAGAAACTATCCGATAATATTCGCCATGTATGCATTAATAATTTATCTTCATTATTTGATATTTGCATTCCAGTCAGCGTGCGGTTAAAAAAAGCCCTGAACGGGATCATTGTTGTCCAAGAACTCTGTTGGTTGTTAATTAATCCGAATCGAATCTACGGAAATGCAAGTTTACAAGCAATATGTGCGTGGACGATCATGAGACATCTCATTCTGACTGCCTCCTTATTTGGCTTACAGCACTTTCCGGTGGAAATCACACGGTAGGGTAATTTTAAAAGGCATAAAAGTGGCACTTAAACAATAAGCAGACGGTTTTTCACTGAGGTTCATGTCTAAATTGCACAGACAAATGCCATTCTTTCAGTGTCCGTCCTTCAGAGTATTGGGTACATGGCAAAATGTTAGAGCAAGAATATAACTACTGACGTAGCCTGCACTAAAACTGAAATTGGAAAAATTGCGAGTATTCGACAGTTTACATGTGGTCGATGCGAACTTCTGTTTTTGGTGAGAGTGCAACAGCCCAAATCAAACTGAGACAATGAAGCCGTAGTGCAGATTGAACAGGTTAACGCCTTTCACCCACTAAAAATAAACTTCAAGGACTTCTTTTGGAGCGTCTTAATGAGGTTGCTGTTTCTTCCAATCAATTTTGAAAGATATCACGTGCATGCATGACGAATAAGGTTAAGTTTCAGTGACATAACATCAAAGATGGGATGATTGGTAATTAGTGTAAACTGATCAGTATTATTATTTGCAGCACTTTAAAACAACGTCAGCAATATAAAGGATAGCAGTTATTTTAAAAGAGAAATATAATCATCTGCTCTTAGCGTCCGATTATGTTGTGTTGCTAGTTAGACTGTATGCGATTTTGATTTAATTCTGGATTTACTGTTTCAGTCAAATATAATAAACCGTGACTTGCTTATTCTTCATTCGAAACGATGTTTTTGAAGCTATTGTGTGCATGGCGTTAGCACATTACTGACGTATTGCTGCCTAATGTAACGGAATGCAGTGAAAACTAAAGTAAAAAACAGTATGAAGCTTGTCAGGGCACCAGAACGAAACTTATTGCGCAGTAAATGAAAGTTACAATTTGTTTATTTTCTAGGTTAAACATATGTTCACCGATTCTCTCATCCGCCCAAGTTAATCAATATTTTTTGTGCTTTCTTCAACGACGATGCATGCAGAGCTAAAAGTTATCGGTAGCGATGCGATTTAAATCCGTGTCGTGTGTTAGCTCAATGAAATGAGTTTATTCCAACTATGAAACGAACTTGAGACGTGGAAAATCTTTTGTTCTAGTACATCAAATCAAAGCTGTTTTGGACAAAAATATTTTCCAGGTTGATAAATTTGTGCTAGAATTACTAAAGCCGACGATCAAAATATTTGTTCTAGAATATGGTTAAATAAAACAATAAGCTTCGAACTCACAGGGGGTCATTTTACAACTTGTGCCTGCTAGTTGAAGGTAGTTTTGCTGGAACCAATTCCGTCGACTGTTGAGTGGGACTCATAAAACGACATTTTCCCTGACGACTGTTTTGATGGTGGGGAGATCTGACATACCGGAGTTTTTGTATGCTGAGCATAAATGAAGTAGCTTGATACGTGATACTCGCTTCCTGAAGACCGCAAATAGACAGCCTTCGTTTCCAGTCTGATTTGTCTCAAATACCGGTCATGAAAAGTCGGCCAAACTCTCGCCGTTGGTTTCTTTCTCCCTTCTTATAGGACAGATGTATTTTGGAATTTTTATGTCAACTAATTCTGCTGACTGACGTGCTTGTTCCAAAGACTTCAATAACAGAATGAAATGGTTTGCAAATAGATGTGACAAAACAGAATATCTTTCTTGTCTGCTTTCTGGAAACAACACAGGAGGGGAAACGTCAGGTAATAAAAAGCAACAAAGCTAAACTAACTATATCCTGTTTGATGATTACATTCAATTCTAACAACAACACAACGACTAGGCGACCAAGGCCGTCGAAACATCTTCGCAGTGTCATGCAGATTCTTTTGCAAAATTGTTCCCAGTAATCGACAGAGAGGTGCACCTACTATACATTCGGGAGTACAGTTTCGAAATATAGAATAGTGCAACGATTGACGGAACTGCACAACAATTCTCTCAACGGAGTCTAATTAAGTTATCCAAATCTGCTGCAGCCAGGGCTTCTGATATCTTCGGACAGATATCCACAAAAGTGATGACCTTCCCCAAGTGGACACTGAGGAGTGCATTAATGTCTGTGCTTCTAGGCCTCATCGAAACCCGGAGCGGCATAGACGAATGAAATTCGATGTTACGACTTTGCAAAGGAATAAACTTCCAGCCTGTAGACCAGTAAAATGTGTACTATGGTGCAAAACGTATTCACAAGCAAAACAGTACAACGATATTTAGCCCGTTTCGGCTTTAAACAGATTGAAAACAAAATTTTCAGCCAAAACAAAATTTTGTAATCATTATAATTGGCTTTTTGCACCCTTGGGGTGTTGTAAAGATCGCACTGAAACAGTAAACGACCGCCACTTTCTAAAAAGCGTAAACAACGTGCAGTTTTTGTGGATGGACAGTCTAGTCGTCTGTCAAATTTATTTCTTTCGTTTGTTTGAAGCTAGAAATGTAAACCTATGATACTTTGATAACCTCTCGAGAAAATACTTAAACTTAGGAAATGTTTTGTTATTAAGTTTTCGAAAAGTTACATGTATTTCGGTGTTCGATAGGTTGCATCGGACAGTAAAAACATTCCTGCGGATAGCAGTACTGAAACAGTCGGACGTGTCCAAAACTACCTTGACGTGTTCGCGTGGAAATAAGCTTCACACTTCCTCCAGCAAAATGACGTTGAAGAATCCTGTTGATCATTTTTCGGAATTTTAAATGTTCACCTTGTGGTTTTGTTAAAGTCAGCAACAAATGAGTTTTACTACGTGATGATTTGCTTTTTAGGCATTAACTATTTTTGGCGGTCAGAAAATGTTCAGCAACCCAAAAGATGGACACAAAACTCACAGTTGGTACTTCTTTTTAGTGCAGCTTTGATGGAGAAAACAAACACAAGCAACTAGCAGATGAGGTTAAAAATCAATTTTTAGTTGGCGAATTAATTGCTCTTATGCAAGGATACTGGAGTATGAGCAACTGTGCTAACACTAGGAGACCAGACATGGTTGTGGACAAAATAAAGGCCTTCCATGCGTTATAGGCAAGAGGTCAAGTGATGTTTTCATTTCATGAGTACAGTGGAATTAATATATTCCACGCCCGCTGAGTTTTACTACTGGAAACCATTATTCAAAAACTTTTAGTGGCTGCGGGCGACTTCAGTTTGGTAAACGTCAGTCGTGGTAACAGTAGTAACTTGGAGAACTGCGGTTTACTGCTGTATATAAATTAAAATATATGGACTTTTGTGACAGGTTTAACAAAGTAGACGGCGTTAAGTAGATGAAGAAAAATGACAATTGCGATAGAATGACGCGGTTATGTTGGCATCTGTAATGCTAGCAGGTGCACTGCCTAACGGGAAACTAGTTTGAGGTATCTCGGGATTTTATTTTATGTGGGTCTGGGACGGGGACGTTCAACATCTGTTTTTCATTTGCTGTAATCGAAATTTCCGGCGTTAGGCACAGTTTCTGCCTAGCATTTAAAAAGTTAAACCATCTGGAGTTCGACTACCCAATTTCTAGTATTCATATCGTTTAGCCACAGTAACGAAGGATTATCACCAGAACCTATGGGTGAATTATGCTCGCAGCGTTTCAAATGTTGGGTCATTCATCTTGGTACAGAAGAGCTTGGATTTCCGGAGGAGTTTAATAAAGCAATCCCAATTCTAGTCCCCTTTTTAAACATGTCGAATAGAACAATGGGATTTCATCCAACGGGCCTGCAATGTTTTGATCAATATATGCTGCAAGATATGCTCACTACTTACTACCGGTGGTCTATTTTGTTGACAACATTGCGCAGTACAAAATACACTGTGGGTTTGGGGTACAAAATGAGCAGTGTTTAATACAAGGAAAATTAAGCACATAAGGGAGGAACGTCGCAACTAGGGTCCTTCACGTGTGAAGACATAAAGTTTCCCTGAATCAACCAATCTCCTCACGCTTATTGCAACTCCTCAAGCAGGAACGTGCGGCAATTTCTTGGCCAGTCGTTCCTTAGCTTGTCAATTCGGAATTTGACTTTGGCTCTGATGTTCCCCTAAATTCACGAAGGATGTTGTTGGTGAGCTCGGTGATTTTGGGAAAATCTGTATTGCCACTGATGACGATATCTAAACAATCATCCTATTTGGAAAGGATATTTTTGCTGAAGCAACGAAAAACTATTCACAGATAGCTGTTATGGTTTATTAGCCGAATTACTTATCCAGCGATTCAAATCGAACGTTGGCGCGAACAACGAGCAACGTTCCCTTGTTTTTGCTTTCTACCGCGTCAGTCCCAGAAGATTTTTAACAAATCAGAATTAGCTTTCATTGATATGCATATCCCCACGAACATTCCCCGACAAGATATTCAGTTTCGACTTTCAGGTATCAGATATATCCTTTTATACAACATGTTTTTACAATAAATGAAGGGTTTCATTATTCCTTTTTCATCTGATAACTTTTACACTGTTAGGAAAATAGCCGGATAAATGTGTATGAATGTGTAAATGTAAACCAAATTTTGAATGCGGTTCGCTGCAACACTGTGCGTGTTGTCCACTTGTACCTTCTGGGAATGCACTCTACGAATTAGTTATATTTTCCTTACTTGTTAGATGAATCTTACTTTAGAAATTTCATTACTGTTCTGAAACTGAAAATGATGAGTCCCTTAGGAACGGGATTTGAATTAGTTTGTGGAAGCGATTGCTTTTACTGTGTAAAGTTATTTAATGAACTCAAGTAAAACCTAATATTGGCTGGGGGCTGAAACAGCGAACGAAAACTGAAGGCCGGACTGATCAATTGAATGTTTGCTTTGTAAACTAAACTTCCCTTCGGTTCTGTTTTATCGGGAACAGAATGCCTAGAATTTAACGGTCTAATATTGTAGCCCAAATATTTAGACAAAGCTAGAAAGACAAATCAGAATCTATGAAGTTTTCCCTTTATTCTGAAGTAAGTAACTGAAATATACCTTAGTTTTATGAGCTAGTTGCACGTTGCTGGCTCGAAGTTTCAACTGCACATGCCAGAGGTTCATGCGTTTGTAAAATACAATTATTCTTGATACGAATCGCAAAACTCATACGGTAGAACGAATCCAGTTTCGCCTCGTGTACTCGATTACTAATTTGATTGTGCACGCTCCGTCAAACCTCGTTCGACATATTATATCACTGCTTTTGAAAAACAACTGAACTGTTTGTGATTAATTACTGTCGTTGTTGCAAAAAGAATTCGTTTTTACCTATGCGACAGTGTTGAATAAGGCAGACGAAAAGACCTCCTCGAGACACGGGCTGAAAGAGATACTCTCGCCTAATTTGCGTGACTCGCAATCTGTGTGAACAATCACAAATGAAACAAAAGAAAGCAGTTGTGCCGTGCAGTTTCATCGCTCTGCTCATAATTGCAAGCCACCGATGCCATTGGCAAATATATCTCTCTTAGTGACAGTTAGTATCAACAGAGCCTTTGGCAAACCACTCTTTTTACAGGATAACGTTATCCGGTACTTTACACAGTTCTAATAATATCCAAGCTTCCTGGCACTCAACCGTCGCTGAATTTCAGCCAGAACGTTTGCAGTTTGGAGAGCCGAAAAAGTGACTAAAAGGGATTTAAGATAGCTTCATATTCAGCATCAATACAACAGGCGGAGATCTTTACCAATGCAGTTCGCACTAACCATTTTGTATGGCCACCTTTCAAAACAATGTGCCCAAGCCAATTATTTTTTGTGAATAGCGGATGATAACCAATTCGAGGTCTTGATCAGAGACCATGAAATTCACTGACAAAATTGATCTTGCCATTCTGATGTGCAATGCCATAATGTTGCACTGCTTTGGCAGGCACATGGTAAATACGGTGCTGAATAAAATTTGAAATGCTTATATCTCCGTAATCAGCTAAAAATTCTGATTTGGCCAAACATTTTATTCCACTGAGTGGGTGGAAGTAAATCAGTATTTGAGTCAAGCGGTGTATACTGGCCGACCAAATGAATACAAATCCGATATTACGGAAAAGTAATAATTCTAAACGTAGAGGCCTATTTTTCACTGCCAAATAGTGGCAGATCAGTAAAATGTTCGGTAAGCGCAAGGTTGCCAGATGACATCTGAATGTGCCATAAGCGTACAAACAAATCACCAAGTGATTTTTATAACTTTATCTCTTGACCATGGGCGTGATCTGTGATTGCGGGTTTTGTGATAATCGGTGGATTTTGGTCAAATCATCAACTGTAAAAGTACTTGAAACTTGTTTAGACGAATTAAAGTTCCACTTGGATTGGAAGTTATCAAACAGCGGGAGGCTAAATCTAATCTCAGAGACGTTCAGTGAACGTGGGAGTAACGGCCATCGTAATAAGGATGAACGTTTTCCTGTAAAGTCCTTAGCTGATGCGCTCGTTACAAATTGAAACAAGCAGGGATTTGAAATACTAGAGTAATGGCTACCGTCTGGAGATGGGAGCCGCGCAATTAACCAATTATTCTTCAATTATTTGCTAAAGAAGATGGATAGTATGAAATTATCTATCTATACGAGAATTTACAATCCTCAGACTGACTAGTCACACCTGAGTCCAAAGATTCATGTATGAAAAACAGGAATTTGCAGTTTTGCCAAGAAATCAGACACACAATTGGGAAAGTCACACTTCGCGGTCGCAAACAGTGGGCGTTTTGGTCGTTGCTTCCACTTCGCACATGTATGATAGCATGTGTCGTCAATTCCAGGCAAACGTTTACATGGAAATTATTGTTCATATGAAGCGCTCAAGGGCTACCATAAAGATGAGCAGCTCAAGACAAGTGACCGATATTTGTGGAACTATTTCGTGGATGCATAAAGCAATGAAAAATGGTCATGCCATTTAGAAATTCGGAAAATATCAGAATTAATCATTTAACCTGATTATAAGTATACTTAGTGGACGGAAGTGTTTTGCCATAGTGAGGTAAGATGTCCGCCTGAGCATGTTCAATGCTTCCTTCTACACCGTTTATCATCTTTAAAACATAAAAATGTACCTTTGCAATAGCATGTGCTACGGTGGCACTAGATGCTTATTCGTAACTCACTGAAAAGTCTACCCAGCAGTCGACTGTGAATGTTAGATCAAACCGTTAGTTTCCGGTACTTATTTGTTATCACAACAACAACAAATGTTCTTCCTTTACCTGTGATCAGGGTTTAACGATTAGTCTTTGGAGACATGGATATCGGATGAAACGTGTCCATTCTGCTTCCTCGGTGGGAATGCCTTAGCAAGTAAGCAACCACCTGACTTAAAAATACCTGGATAGTATTAACCATAATTCTTCTTTGACAACACTTCAACTGAGCTTCTGAGCGGTGATCCCTGAATTCCAAATTACATTTTCTGGAAATGTATAATTTGCCTCCAGGTTTTTTTTCCGTCAACCAGTTTAGCGTGTTTCTAGTCTCCGTTAGTTGACAGTGCAAGGTCCAAATTGGAATGACTTCCCAACGAATTTCTAAATGGTTACAGCAAGTTTTTCGAAGTCCAAAAAGTATTGGCAAACGATATGCTTGACGACACCGTAAGACACAAGTTGGTCGACAAAACTCCACTGACTTTTACTAGGCAAGCAACTGTACTTGCATTCAATTTAAAAGAAATTTTTACCTCATTGTAAACTTATGCTTAAAGATCTCGATGAAACATCGATCCAAACGCACAAGGCAAAACTTTCGAGCAGAAAGTAACAGTAATTTGATTCCACTTGCACTCAGTAAACCTTTGAGATACGTGGCCATGGAGAAGTAGAGTGATTTTTGTTTTTAATTCAACTTTTGCGCAGCGCGAGTGTTTGGTCCTCAAAACTCAGATAAACTAGGCTTAAACTTTGAAGAAGAAGTCGAAAGACGAATCTACATTCCCGTGCTTCAAGCAACACAATTACCAACTGGCTTTCCTATCACTCATCCAGAAAAGTAAGCAACAATGAAATTCACTTCTTGATGCCGAAATCCGAATGGCAATTTTTCCACCGTTGTCTCTTCACTTTTTCAACGGCAACAACAAGATCAAGCCCACCTTATCTGTTGTTTGGAGTTCACAATCCTGCGGGAGTCGATATTTGCTCCGATGCACACATGCACACGCAAGAAGTGGCAAATGAAATAAGACATACCGACTCTTTCACTACATTAGTGCACTAGCACAATTAGTGTGGAACGTGGCCCAAATTCATTGGAGTGACTTCATAAAAATCCTGGCCAAATTCAAACATCCTGCATGAGATAACGGCTAAGAAATTGTATTATTTGTTCCAGAAATCATATACACTCTATCACCAAAAACAAGAAGGCGCAATAATCACAAACTAAATAGCTCAGTGGACGGTAACGAGCGCATGAGGGCATTTGTATTCTGGCATACTTCAAATCAGATATAATCCATTTCTAATCAAACTGATATCGTACATAGCGTAAAAAACAATGAAACACCCATTCTGCTGACACCAGCAATTTGCATATGGATAAGAATGGCTATTTCTTGTCAGGTAAAACCGACGTGGTATGTTCGAGTGCAAGACGTTCCATGATCAAAGCGACAAGCTGAAAATACTGATTCCATAATTTTCTGATATCAATCCCAGTCGTTAAACAAAAGTGCTTCACAGAAGTGAACAAAATCCAACTCAGTGAGTGAAATATTTATTCCTTCTGCAGCTTAATGTTTCGTCATATTGATTATGCGTTTCAGTTTTTCCGAGTGTGTTCGCTTCCTATCAGTGAAAAGCATCTGGCAATGGAAAATTACGGTTTGTTTCACTCTGACTAAGAATGAGCTGGTTGCTGAACTCCTGTATTTTTTAAAGGGCAAGCTACCGTATACACCAAATTATTGCTTCTTTTGAATTCATTTAAATATTATTTGCTAAATAAAATCAGTGTATATGGAAAAGTAGAAACCGCAGCATATATCCAAATATTATGATATGTTTAACAGTTAAAGGTAGTCCTATGTGTTTACAGCAACTAGATGGCCAGAAACAACATATTCAAATGGTTCCTTTGCTATACTAAACCTGACTCCCTGTACGATGCTCTCTAAAGTGAGATGTCACGTCCTGGCCACTCGCACTAGAGCAATTCATTTATGGCACGTCAAGGCAACCTTCTTTCGTGCAGTTTGTGCATACTGCCATAAATTTGATGCGAAATGAAGAAAAAACAACTGCAATTAAAACAAAATATGTAGTTTTAATCGTTGACAGGATAATATCCTTTGGTCATACTTCCGTAGACACGGCCGAAAAAAAATAAAGAAATGATACCCGTGCGATAAGGTACTGAAACCAGTTCGACACCTTGGGTAAGATTGGCGTTATTGACTTTCAATTGAGTCATTCCGTCGTTAATTTCCACATTCTAAGGGACCGAATCCACTGAAGTGGAATTGTGTAAACACTTCAAGTATGTTAGCTCATCCATGACTAACAGCTATTCGCACTTTTGATTTCGTCATTTTAACTTGCACTTCGTTTATGCGCTGTTTGATGGTATTTCAAAATAATACAAGGTGAGTCTGAGTTATCAGAAATTTTTATATCCCCATGCCGGTGTACAAAAAAAAACCTGTTTTGTAAACATGAAAACATTGAAAAGATTAAAGTTTTTAACCCTTTCAGACATTAGTCCCTTTGTTTCTATGCGCTTTAAGGTAACTATCGAGCATTACAAACGACAAGTTGTAGGATCCGTGACAAGTGAACCGAAAACTGGTTAACCACCTGAAACGTGATGCCAATGGCAACAAATCGCCGCATTTTTATTTTAAGTTTATTTTCAATACAGACATCCTAAAAGAACTTAGGAAGGATGGACAGAAGATTGAGCTTTGAATGAGAAGAATAAAATCTTCATGTGCATCGTCAAATTTAATTCAAGTGACAGACTGTCTCCGTAGAAGGCATGGTGATTAGTCCATCACAAATCGTACGGTCAACGTGCAACATCCACAGGGGGACTATTTTAGGCTTCGCGATATCATTAAATTTGAGGATTGCAACAGCTTATACAAAATCTTGTAACATTATGAAAAACTTTCGCAGTATTATTCAACTTGTGTTCCTGGCCATGTTCAGGTGCGCTCCAACCGTCGCACAGCCCAATTTGTGCCAAAATAGCTAAGCATATGATGAAAGATGATCAACTTTCGTGTTCGAGAGAACAGTTTTCTTCGACAGAAATCCGTTTTGGCAGAGAATCTTCGCGTTTTATATTTATTGATATACAGGCCCTCACTGGGTGTTGCATCTGAGTATTGTGTTTGTAAAATCTACAATCCATTTTACCAGGTTGCTTTCATTTATTTCTGTAAGTCATGCAAGATTTCTGGTTGCGCAACAAAGAGTATAATCTTTAAAGTTGTTCAACTTTATTAAACAGAAAATCAAACTGTTAGTCGAAATCAATTTGAATAAAATGTAAACCACGGGTTTGGAACCTGTGAACCCAATGGTGATCTGGGGCAACAATCAGTGGATTACGAATGTCGCGTTCTTTAATTTCATTAAACATAGTATACAGAGTAAGTAATCCCGGACTAGATCAATTGGATTACCAAAATTTAACTGAAACCATAAAAGGTATGCCATTTTTTGTCCATCATCTGGTGTCTTACGAAACTATATTTCTATTATGGCTGGACCTAAAACCCAGACCCTATGGGAAGCCTTTCTTTGCTATTCACGGGAGAAACTAATCCAATGAATTTCTTTCAGTCTGAAATATTCCGATCGTTCTGTGTATATATAAATTTAGCATGCGATTGCTTTACCCACTTCGCACATTGAATTTCTTTGAATTTGCTGTATTTTAACAGCCGCTATTTCCAGGCTACCGACGACATTCAAATTCCTGTTTTATATTTCGTGGACATTTTTCAAACCGAACGTTTTTACTGAATCATTTTAACTTATTATCCCGCCAAAGAATTTGAAAATGTGTGTGATTATAAAGTAGGCCTAGGTTGACCCAAATTCAGTAAAGTCAGTCAGCTTGATGTGAGCATTACAAATATTTCATCGCCGGGAAGAATCACCAGTATGGTTTACACATCGATATTTAGTTAGCATTCAAACAACGGAATGTTTCATTGTTTTCAAAGTTAGCTGGGCAACAACGCAACAATGCATAACCCAGTCCCTGATATGGAATAGAATTAATCTTTTTGTAGCTTGAATTGATCTTTGAAACTGGTTTTTTTGGCGCAGTTGATTGGTACCTTCATTGTATCAGACACAAAAGTTAGCAACGCTCTTGGAAAAGCTGAAACAAATAATCATCTTGATTATATTGGCAAGAATCAGTTCGCAGCATTCTATACGTGATTTGAAGAAAAGATTAGACAGTGAGAAGATGATTTGCTGATAATTTTGCTAAGACAATCATCCAGGTGTGCGGATGCAAGTTTCAAAATATTACACGTATTTCTGCTGTTTTGCCAGCATTCTCACAGCAAAATGGAGCGCCCAACTACAAAAGACATCCACCAGAAGTCGCCCTGCTTGTAAGCAGTTACAGTTTTACCACTCTCAAAAACTCTTCGTACAGCTGAAAATTTTAACCTTTGTACCTCATTTGGCCTTCACCAGAATAGCCGTCAGATTTCGTGGCATCAACGCCAGAAGTTTCCAAGTCTCGGTGCCATATACTGGGCTTATCCGTAGAACGTTTCTGTTTGCTGCACCCACTCTGTGTGACCATGCTAACCGAGAGGATCACTAGATCTTACCATAAACCCTTTCACCGTTTGTGCTGCCGCCAAATAACAAAGCAGGAAAAGGGGGAGTGAAAAATATGCTAACAAACTCTGATATCCGAATCCGGTCCAGTGAATGTCTTATCAGCAATGACTGATTTGAAATAACTTACATGGACACGTCCATTAATCAAAAATCCAAGAGGGGTTTGCCAAACCTAAGATTAATATCATTAGATCTCACACCAGTTGACCCCTCTAATGTTGAAGTTGATATGGGCCGGGTTAAATAAACTGCATTACAAAATTCTTATGGTTGAAGAGCAAAACATTATGCTAAAACTGATAAGCTCTGTGAACAATGTATTTAATCGACTGTCATTGGTGATGTAAACAAGGACTAGGAGGACTGAATTTCGGAAATTAGAATGTTTCTGCAACTGGTAACTCTGTGCACAATCGGGCGGGTTACCTCACGGATAAAACTAGCCGAAGTCGTTTGCCCTTACTCAAGGAACAAAACTGTCAAATTAGAACCGAAAACCCAACCAGATTCCCTTGTTAGTGGGCAAAAAGTTCAGATTTTATTGAAAAATTCTAATCTATTCCTTGACTTTTTTCTTGTGCCACATAATTTACTAGTATCGCAGTTAATTTTTCCGATGGTGGACTTGGTGATCTGTCATGCGGCATTCGAGTGAAAGATGCCAAGATAGACTCAACAGATGATTTGACAAGTGAGGATGAGAAATACACCGTAAATGTGAAGGAAGTTGGAACTTCTACGAGAGTTCGTGGTCCGGTTTGAAAAAATCCCGCGCTGGTTTTATCCCACTGAAGCTTATGCCAACCAATCTCGAATAAAGTGAACGCGTCGCTTCATTCTGTGCAATCAGTGTAAATAAAATAGAGTTCGTTGGCACTACTGGATTCAATCCACTTGCCTTCTATATCGAGGGGTGGCATTTATAAGTTTTGCTTTCTTATATGGTAATCAAATAGACTCCTTGGTATTAAGAACGTTTTCAGAAAGAGATGAAATAAGCAACCATAAAATCGTGTTGCCCACTGTTTGCTCAGTAATTCGGATTTCAGCTAGCCTTGCTAATCATGTATTTGAAAATCTACTGAGCCCGCTCAGTGCACCTGGAAATCATTCTCCATTTTCGGGTACAAATCCACCCACTGGTGCATGAGACTGATCTCAAAAAACAAATTTCTTGCATTTTTTTAGGTTAATAAATGACTAAGTCTAGATTTAATTTTGGTACCGGTATTCCCTTGTGCTGATTTCTTCGTCCGTTACTTGATCACTTCAGATGTGCACGCCACTTTGCCCATTTGATCGATTTTTATGGGAGAATGGGTAGAGGACTAGGGTTGTGAGATGGAAGTGCTTAAATTTAATCTCAATCCAACGAGTAAAGTGAAACTTGTGGTGACCTCTTTCGGCGTGCATCTTACTACGAGCCCGGCAGCAGCATTGTCCAATGTAGGAGTACCATCTCACTTCCTTCAGCCAGAGAGGTGGTCAGGCATTGAGATCATGGGAAAACAGAATAATATCGGTGGAAGATAAACCGCATGATGCGAAGCAACTTCTCCCCCAAATTACCCCAGGTAACAAACTGCTCTTCGCAAAACAGGCAGCAGGACAACTCAAGACGCCACTGGTACGTTTTTTCTATCTGTAGATCCATACAAAAAGCTGAAAAGACAGGAGTTACACTGAGAACTAGCCGCTGCACGCGAAATTCAGCCTAAAACGTTAGCAAGGGGTCGAAACGCGGTCAAGACGAGTCAAAATCACCCGAATAGTCAAGGATGACCATTTGTTTAACTGGATCATCCAAAATCTCAGTTGTGCGCTACAGCGTACCAGCACATTGATTGAACTGAACATCTTCCATGCAGCACGGGGGCTGAATCTCAGCATGCAATCGACAGGTTGCGGACCTAAACGCTTCTCAAAACTGTGATCAGCTTACATGCAGCTGCGTAGACAGGATTCGCCGGCGCAAACGGAGCTAGTGCGGCAAGAGATCAGTCTTTGCCCAAAGAGCAGGTGAACACGAGAAATCCACGTTCGTCGATGGCAAAGCATCTTAGGACCTTCAGTGGCCAGATTGTCCACTCCGGCATCTCATGTGATCCTGCATAAGTTCAAACCGAGATTGCCAGTCTTCTGTGAGTCTTTATGGATCACTATACATAAGTCACTGGCGAGTGCACAAAAACTGTTGACTGCTAGTCCATCGGCTTTCAGCAAGCACTTTCTTATTTTCGCCGACACCTCTCTCATTGTGATGGTCCACTATCACGCTAACTTCCACCGACATATTTTACGTGTGACTGAGAACAATAAAATAAACGGTTGCATCTCAGAGTATTTACCCTCTACCTGTCAAACTAAAATTACTTAAGAGAATTTGCTTTTCACGCTTTAAAAATTGCCTAAAGCACTGTTCGACTGGAAGGTCAACGGCATGTGAATGTCTATCCGATTATCGTGCATATTAATTCCGCACTGATGTAAACATGACATACGGTACAACACGTGGCTGCATTCTAAAAAAGCGTTAGCATGCTTTCGGTGCTGCAATACTAAGTAAGAAATACTTACGCAGCACATTATGGCAAAAACAGCAAAAACTAAATATAATTAACATGAATGACCTAAGGAGTGTATCGAAAAGTCGATGTGAAATGTATTGGTTTTTATTAGGAAGGATATAATGTTAATAACAGCGTCGTTGGAAGATGCAATGCTCCAACGTTTCGACTACCGTGGGTAGTCTTTCTCAAGGCAAATTTTACATCGAAACCAACTGGTTCACTGATTCGTCTTCAGACTCAATCGACGTAGGCACACAATGACGATCATCCGTAATAGGCAACAGCTATCTACAAGAAGGATTTAATCATCAAACCTTGAATAACTAGATACAGCTGGCATGACAACAGATCATCGGGTTCACTTGTTTATCGATGGTTTTAAAATTCACTGGTACTATGTTTTGTGAATTCGTCCGAGAATGTATGCTGCATGCATCTCCCCAATGTTTCTTATCAGAGCTTCGTATGCTCCAACAACCTTATGCAGAGCTGAGTTTTAAGGTGAACGTTTAGTATGCTTGCTTGAGGTGGGCATTTTCCTAAACCGATTAATTACCTTCCTGAGTCAATAACGCTTTGTCTTTGCGTTCTATTTTTTAGAAGGCTTAGATTGGATAGTTTCTGGAAGTTATCATTGACCATGTATCACCACTTCGAATGTCCACCTCAGATTGGTAAACTATTTGAAAGTCGGTGAGGAAGATAATTTGTAACGCTACAGAGACCCAGATGAGAATCAAATTTTGGTAACGAATTGCTGGTCATATTTTGCTGATGGCGTAATTACAATTACTTTTGGGGCTTTACTTCTACGTTGCTCGATTTGCAATCACTCTGCTGCCTGCTGCTGGATAAAGATGATAATCGATGAGTTGTTTGCACGCATTTTCACAGGTTGTAAATCATACGGGAATGATGGTTGGAGTACATGGAGAAATACGGAAGCTGTCCTATTACCTTTAATTATCATGGATGAATTCCTGCCTGTATAGAAGTGAGACGACGTTTTTGTTTACGGAAGGCGGTACAGGAATCTGGTGTTGGCAAGTAAAACGAATTTAACGAGCATCCTCGACACTGATTGCACATTTCGCTATCATCTCGCTTCGCATGCAAAAACGGCATGCAAATGAAATGACCGACAGATTAGCAAATTCACATTGAGGCGAAAACAACACGAGATTCTAAGCGACAGCAAAGATCCTCACAACCTACCGGTGATCCATTTAAATCTTCAACAACGTTATCCAACTGCTCGTTGATACCAGTTTGTCCCTCTACGTCTGGTTTCAACCGAAACTCCATACAGTTGGTACTCAGACACAAGTAAATTCGACATCCTGGCTAAAAGGTTAGACGTGGATAGAGGCCAGTAACTGTTGCCCAAATTCCGAACTATTTCTCATCTGATTATAATTTGTAATTTAGAAGGGAAAACCTAGCGGAAAATTAAATTATTTGACAATTTCGCTTTCCTTACAAACATTATCAGAACTTTCCTTTAGCAGGAGTAATAATCAAGCTCTAAGAAGAACGGTATATTTTATCTTTTGGTTTTTTAATAGTCTATTTTCTGTTAAATGAAAAACCGATGTGATATACCTGGAATCCGTCGATTGTCCTTTTTAAACTGATGGTTCCGCCGTATCCAAAACATCTTGAAAGGAATCCAACAATAAAACAACGAGGATAACTCAACTAGCTCCAGCTTGTTAAGCGAAAGAAATTGTGTACACGTTAGATTTAATTAAAAAGCAAACAACCAAATTTCTCACGTGTCAGACTGTTCCCATGGAAGCAGTTATTTGCCGAACCTAGTTTTCAAGCAGTTGTGACCCTAAAAAATGAATTCCATGAAGCACTGAAAGGCATGTGGCACGTCTTTTGATGGTGGCATCAGTTTGCATTAGACTCCAAAGAAGATATTTAAGAGTGACAAGGCAAATTTGAGTTACCGTAAACCTCAAATTTGGATGTAAGTAGAACGAATTGTTTATTTCCGCAAACTGTCCTTGAATTATGTACAAGGAATCAAACATTGAGGCTATTCGTTTTGTCAGACACTTTCGTTATAATAAAAGATTTGCTGCGCAATAACTGGACTCAATCTCTAAGTAACTTAATCGAACAAGAAGTTAGCTTTTTAGAAAGAGTCCGGAGATAGAACGCTGGTCGAGAATTCATTTGCGTCCGAAATAGAAAACAACGGCGTTTGATAATAAAAAATATCCTTTCCAGTTTATTGCTTTCATTTGCAAGTTTATCTTTTGCGAACAGCCTTGACTGCTGATTAGGAACCTCATCATTTGCTGATTTATTCGCACTGTGACTTAGCTATCTTGACAAATCATGTTTCGAATTCTACTGTCAGTCTACATGAGAAATTACTTTTTTTCTAGAAAACATAGGTCTGCCTAAAAGCTGGTCTTGGGATTTCTCTCCTCACGTTTGGGGCGTATTGTCGAGAATGGGAAGATTGCGCTAGTTCATCGAAAATGTTTTCAACAGTTTTTAGGCTAGAAAACAGCGTCTTGTATTTCGTTGTTGCTTATCAGTCGAACAAAGAGGCGTTAACATCGGCAGGTTGCTTCTAAGGAACATACTACGAGATATTACAGAATGCTGCCTCCCACCACTGCGATGCCGGGTTGACGGTATTTTTCTTTACAATGAAAAGGATACATGAACCAGTAATGCAGAGCTGATTTCATCAGCAAGTGCTTAGGGAGCATTCTGCTAGGTGAGAGATAATCCAAAACACATCAAGGTGTGATTACTGCTGTCAAATACTAAAAAGAACTGGGATAATCACTGGCGATTATCTCGTTGTTTTGTGTCCAGGCCACCCTTCGATATTTTTAACCTATTTTTGATTATTTCATGAACGTCGTCAGCCAAGGACACGTGGCTTTTAGTACAGTTTGCACTGAAATTCAAAGTAAATTAAAATGGAAGTTTAGCTATTCAAAGTGCACCCAAAATGCAGAATGGTTGCTTCTGGCAGAAATGATATGCTAACTAAACGCAAAGGTGGCGAAGGGTCATACGGCCTCGGAAACCAACAGCCACATGCAATGATATACTGGTTAGAATGACGAGGTTTCAACATAAAGGTTCCCAATGCAAATCCCCGATGATTGGCTAACGTACCTACTCGGCAGCTCCCAGCTGGCCATGGCACGCTCTTCGCAAATGATTCAGCTTGTGATTTCACCAGAAAAGAAAGTAAAATATGGAATGCACAAAAATATACGGTCATTAACCACAAATGCCACACCGCTTTATACAAACGACTCTGATAGATTAGCTATTTTTCAACCTCACATCAAATACTTCACTTTTGATTCTAAATTTATTATAGTTTCCTCACGGTACGTTGCAGCTTGTCGCCCATGTCCAGTCCTTTTGGACAGGCACAGGCAATATCGCCTTTGGATCACGAATGTTTATTACAACACTACTAATCTGCTGTTCAGAATAACCGGCCACCGGAACATTGTTTTGCAGCCTCGATTACCAATTACGCCTCAGTAACTGTGATGTGCCTGGTCACAAGTAGATTTTTCGTGAATGCTTCAAGACATCTGTTTCTTTTGAAGAAGCACAAAATTGATTAAACAAGAGTTCAGTTGTCACTGTCAAGGAGCAAGAGCACACAGAGGAATTCAGTTGTAAGCAACACTACCGAGATAGCGGGATAATTAAATTTCTAACCTATTGACAGTAGGCAGGAATTGTGCTAACAGCCTGCGACCGTCACTTGGATGTATTCTTGATCTGGTTATTGTATGGCATGGAATCTTATTTATGAAATCTTTATTCCGTAATATTGATGTGAAACAATCATCCAAGACTGATAATATTCCAGCTAGCAAGTCAGTGTGGTTAATTTTCGCAACCTTTATTCCCCTGTTATAACCACTCAGGCTTAATAGTTTTCTGACAAACTACAATGACAGAAAGGTACTTGTAGCAGCGCAACGCGGGCTATACGCCGCCACCGCACTTGTAACGATCAAATGTCTGCTTGATGGGGTCGGCACTTACTGCGTTTCGTGTATGTCGTTTATTTCTTCCCTTTTGCGCCATATATGTCAAGAACTTTGCATACTCCGTTTGATAGGCTGCTCTTCCGCGAAAATGTCTCTTATAGGTAACCCAGGCATGACTCCCACTTCATTTATCCGCTTTTGTTAAATGTCGTTTTTAATTTCTACTTAGTTAATTTCAGATGAAATTTGCAGCCTATGAAAGGAGGGTGAGTGAATCTACGCGTGAACGGAGGAGAATCGAATCCGTGAGTCTCGGTTCCAAAGGTGACGACGTTCAACTCTCCCCACTGCTGTCGACTGTGAATATCAAAACAGTCCGCAAATGGAATGCATCCGGTCGTCTTACGTAAGACCTGAATTGAAGTATCTCCATTTCAAATTTTCTGTCGTGTGCATCCACCCAAAACAATCAACTATGGCTCAGATTTGAGTATGTTTTTGATGTAATTTTTTGAATGGCTTATTTTCTACGGAATCAAATAATATTTTTTCGTCCACAGAAGTAAAGTTTTATACCAACCAGAGTTGAACTTTCTTTATATAATTATGGTAACCACTCTTGGTTCATAAAGCGTGGAACCAACTGTTACGTTATTATTTCATTGGATAAAAAGTGACGTTGAGGCAAAATTGAGCAGCGCTATATTATGTAGTAATTTGTGTTTAGGGCAGTTTTGTAATTAGAACATCGGTAACTGGAACCAGCAAAGCAGTTTACGGTCCGGGTAAAAATCCTTTTTTTGTTTGACCGGACTTAAGTTGAACATCAACAAATTAATCCCCTCCAATTGTTCATCATTTAGGTCAATATTCGTAATATTGCAATATCCGGTGCCGAAGGAATCGAGAATGGAAAGACGGGAATGAGAGGCGATGAGAACAAATCAAAACCGCAAAATCAGTTCCGATAGGATTAGATTAGGTCACTTCCCAAGAGAAATATATGTATGAATGACCACAGAAAAATATCACATGTTGACGTTTGTGTCAGATTAATTCGCTGGGATTATTCATGCTATCTACTTCTTAGAAAATCACCCTCATATGTAAGCAATCTCAATTAGGAGAGAAAATTGCTCATATTGGAAACTGTGCAAAGAGCTTGAGTCGTTCTTTTTTCGACTGCGTTTCTACGGAATTGTTGTTTTCTTGAGTTTGTCAAACATAAATGATGAACGTCCTAAAGCGATCTTCAATAATTCTTTGGGTCAGTAGATGATTCAGTAATTTGGAGATTACTCAGGGTTTTACGAAATGAAAGATCATTAAGTATTACAAAATTAGGGTACTTGTTTCCAGTATTAGAACCAAGACAACTCTGCACTTTAGTTTGATGGCCCCTGTATATCGCTCAAAACAGGACTCTGAAGTTAAGCAGGGTTGAAGAAATTGCACCTACCTTATAAACAATCCGGTTACTTTCTAGTCGCCAAAGTCCTAGCACTAATTCATTCGATTTTGTGACCAAAATACCCGGAAATGAGGAGAGTGTGAGCCGCAAGGAAAACCTCTGCAAATAAATGAAATATTTGCATACACGTGAAGACATGCATTCACATGAGCTCATCACTTCAAATTACACATATTTTAACTGAATGCTTATGGCTGGCTTGCAAAAAGCTGCTTTTTTAGAAGCGAGGACAAAACAGGAAAATTTAAGTTTAACTAATATCAGATTTGTTGATTCGATGAACTAACGAAATCAAGAAATGCAGTGTCCCGTGAAGTGTGTTGAGATATTATGTATATGGCTTCACCACTCCGTAGTTAGTAGGTACAATAGCGAGCTGATTGTCCCATTGGAGCTACCCGGCAGATGCGGCAAAACATTACTCCAACTGGCACTGTTGCTTTAATCGCCTAGATTCTTTAATAGAATGAAGTGAACTTGTGGTAATATCTGGCATCACCGTTTCCAAAAACGTCATGGCTGCTGAAAGAACCAATTTGATAGAAAAGCAAGGAATTCAGATACAAGGCATCCCGATGATTTTCGATAATCTGATTTGCTCGTAGCTCATTTTGTTGGTTTCAATATTGTCCTTATCGAACAACTAGCAAATCACATAACCAAATGTTAGTATATTTGAAATGAGCGCTTCAGTTCATTGTTGACGAGATCGGACCATTCGAACCAAAAGCCATTCCCCTAGGATTAAAGGTTATATTGGCAAAGTCAAGTATTTAAGCAAACGCCCAGTTACATGATCAAAGTAGGTCGAGAAGCCAGAGGTCAAGTCCACTGACTTACCCATAAGTAGAGAGGAACACCGAAAATTGCTCACACAGTTTTTTGCCTCTGCAGGTGATAAAATACTTGCAATCTAAAGGCTAAGCTCAGCGAACGAAATACACCTTTTAACAGAGTAATTGAAGGAGATTCGCTGATATGTTGAAGCATCTACTGGATGCCTGAATTTAAAAAGCGTGACAATCACCTACAGTTTCAACACAATGAATTTGTTCGAAGTAAAAGTTTGGAAAGCTGGCTCACTTGAAAATTGGTGGTGGTAGTAAAGAGAAACGAAGTCGATGGTCACCACAAATGACATCAAAACAAATGTCACCGTTGCGTCAAGCGATAAACTGCCCCATAATTTTCCTAGAAAGGCAAACCATGTTTTTCTGTCAATATACGGTGAATAGCTAAGCACAACGTTTGCTACCTGGTTTCCAGAGCACAGAGATTACCCTCGTTCATGTTACTTTTGCGCCAGCCTTTACAATCAGATATTTTGCCCAGTTTTGGTTTACACCATAGCAAACACGAACACTTTCAGGGCTCTAGTGAGTTCTCTTGCCATAGCCGGTCAAACACGAGAAACCTTGTTCCTAAGCTTACTTCGCTAAACGCGTGGACTGTGAAAATTAGGTAGCTGCAATTTTCTTCACGTGTTCCAGAATACATTGAAAACTGCCACGGTACTTCTTGCACAAGTGCTATCACGCAGGATTTAGTGTTCATTGTATGATTTATACCTATTTTAATGACTCCCTTATTTCCTTTCTCAGCAATGCTTCATGAATTAAGTTTTCAGACCGTTTGCTCGCCTCATCTGTTCTTGATCTTGCAGTCCAGACTTCTGCTTCATACCTCTCTAATTGTAAATAACATGGTGGAAAAATCCCCATGAATGTCTTTAATTTAATTGCATGGTCTGTATGATTATTTTCAAAGTGGTTAGCTTGTTCTAAATTTAGACTCCTAATTATGAACACTGCGGTGATCTGCCGAATGGTACTGGTGTGGTCAACAATCTGCGGTCGTACGTAACCAGCGACGGATTTGTGCCAAATCTTTGTACTTTTTCGTCCGAAAGACAGAAACAGTTAAAAGGTGGTGAGCCAAATATAGTTTTTTTTATGGTAATATTTAATTAATGATAAATACATAAAGATGAATTAACCCAATGATCATCATGGGTAACGTTTTTCAAGAGAGATTTCAATCGATTCGGTTGTATTTAGCAGTGAGTATAATGTGACCCTTTGAAATGACTAAACAACGCACATATTTCCACTTTCGCAGATAACGATTATGGACAGTTTGATCGAGAATGCTTGTTAAGCTGGTTTTACTAGTTTCTAACAATATTTGCACAAAACCTTTTTTTGTGAATGCGCGTGGTGAAAGTTGCTTGGGGCAAACTTTAGTGATCACCAAATAAATTTACTGAATGTATGGTTGGGGCAAACCGTCGTCTGCAAAAAACTGCGAATTGGAAAACTCAGCAGCAGCTCCGTTGGAAACTGATGAAAAATTGGTAAGATTGAAATCAGCACAAAACAGTCAACGCCCCATTTGTCTTAGTTAACAAATCAGTTTACACTTCTGTTGCAGAAATGTGAGGTATACGAAATTATCATGATGAATTTGTTTCCTGACAACGCCTCTTCTACCTCGATCGTTCAGTGATGATTGAAGTTGCGCTTGTAATTTTTCGCATGACACGGACAGCTAAAATACTAGGACCTGCCGCTAATTGTGCCCTTGGAATATAAACAAAAATGGTCAGCCTGTGCACTTGTATCCGAACTTTATAACTCAACTGGGCAGCACTGCTTTCCACCGGGATTACGTTCACCAATTTTCCCAAACAATGATTGGTGTTGGGACAATGAAGTTGCTGTAGAATGAGAAAAGAGCTGACAGATATTAAAAAACAGAAGCACCTTTGGTCTAATGTGTACGGTCTTTAAGGTCGTATCGCTCAACTGATGCTGCCATAATACATGGACGATGAATAATAGGTATGATTGCATCCACCGTCATTTGCTTTTTACTCTTGCCGACCACCGTGAGCTTTGAAAACCAGTAAAAGCTGTGCGTTATCTCCTTGAAAGATGTACTTACGACAGGACACGTTGAGGCACTTAGTTGTGCATCAACAGTCTTCACAATGTTTAACTTATCGGAGGTATCCAGGGCAACAAATCTCCAAAAGCTCTGTTCAGATACCACATAAGTCTCAGACGCAAATGCTACCCTACAGCTTCCGATAAAGTGGCCTAATCAATTAATGAACTGGTAAGTGATTTTTCGATTTTTAGAAAATAGTTCCAACTATACCTGTGCTTCAAAAGTCAAAGGTGAAATTCCGGTCTACTGCAAACAGTTTTATTACTCAAAGGGATTTTTAAAATAATACTGCTGCTTTGGAGGACAGTGATCAAAGGGTTGAAACTGTGGCTGACGATCGCAAACATTCCTGGTTTAACTTCTCACACCGTTGATTAATCACCTATTTGATAGTCTTTTAACTGCCACAGGCCTCTTCCTGAAATACAGTATTTTCATCCTTTAATGAATAAAAATATAGTAAAACTACTGCTTATGGTCTTATAATGAATTTAACTTGTACACGTTTCAGTTATTTTTTGCTGTCTTCCTTTCTTCAACCCATAAGCCACTGCCATTGTGAATTATGTTGTATTATTTTCTTAAGTGCGTCCAACCTGTGTTTTGAGTCGTAGTATAGTACGAAACAATGTTAATCGGAAAAATGTTTTGATATTAATTTGCGTCATGTTGCCCAAGCGTAATCACCACGATTTCTCTATACTCATGCTCTTATTGGTGGTGGCTCAAAAAACACACGTGTATAGCCCATTTTCATTTCTGTTGCCGCCCAATTTTTTCCACCAAGTCAAATTCTTTCATCCGTCCCAGTTTTTCCCGCTCTCTCTGAGTGTCGGCCAACAAAGATTTGCCACTAATTTTACTGGCAATCTTGTCGCCGGTCACCATCAATCCGATCAAAGAGCGATTCGTTCCATTCCGCCTCAGTTTTCTAATTTCGATCGCTGATCAAAATCTCAAATTATATTATTTAAACCCTGTAAGTATATGTTTTACCATTTTTCATCCAACATATTCAGCTAATGCCAACAATACCAAATCTTTCATGTGAACTGACAGCTAACACAAAACTTTAAATTGTCAAACCTCTAGTACGTACGTTTAACCTTCAATAAGTGCCTATGCACCGAAGTGACTAGCCTTACTTGCGAAGCAATCAATCTTCGGCACCGCCTGTATCGTTCAGTGTTTTTAAAGGTTTTATTATAGTTTGTTTATCGTCACGTTTTCCAGCTGCTTTTCCGAGGGGAGTTGGCAACGACTTCCCTAAAAATGGGTGATTACAAACGTAAATCTCATAGGCAAGTAAATTACAATTTTAAAACAGCGTACTCAATCGGACAATAAAGTCACGAAATGTGCGAAAACTCTCGCACAAACTTTCAAGTGATTCTCGCTAGCCACTGCGTGAGAATCATATTGCGCGCATCTCTGCTCGCTCAACTCGTATCTTAGATAACCTTGCATTACCTTAATTTGTCTGCCCCAGTTAACCTAAAAAATATTCCTTGAATTCAAATTTGGATTAGTCTCCATTATTACTCTGCTAAAATTAAACGATTTCCGACTATGCGCAATTTTTTCGTTGCAGTTTATAAACAGTGTAATGTTTGTCTGCTTACGTACTACTTATTGACAACCCGAGTAGGTTCATACAACAAATATTAGATATAATTTGACTAAGAAATTTATGAGCGACGTAACCAACAGCATCAGTGAAAAGCCGCTGTTTTTTGCTCTGTATGTATGTTGGAGCGTTGGTTTTAGATGATGACGAACAATTTGTCTGAAGTGAATGCTTAGTATGAAAAAGATTTTTTTCATTATTTCGTATTGGGTCAAAAAGATTGAGTAATTTATCGGATATCTTTCCTGAAAATACTATTTGTAAGATAGACAAAAATTTAAATCCGATCATCTTCCACTATGGCGGTTAGCTGATTGATTACCGTGCTGGTAATTCTTAATATAGTGCAGTCATAAGGAAGGAGGAAATGTCTTTAAATCTAATCTTGCTTTAGTAATTAAATACACACGAATATCTTCAGCTGGAGTTTACCACGAAAAACACTGTGGAGTAAACGTTTGCCGCCCCCTTCTCGTGTACAACTGTGCAGTCTACCTGTTCGAAAAGCATCATAACTTGATAAGTCGACCGGACCATTGAGACCCACTTAGATAGCAAATAGTCTGATTCGGAGTACACTACACTACTCTGCATCTGAGTGGGGATCCTGGTAAGTTGCAGGGGTACTTTGACTTCTTGAAAGACCCAGTTTGAGATGGATTTTACCGTTTTCAGTTGCATAGTTCTTTCGCAACACTCAAATGGCTCTCAGATCAACCTCCCTTCTGCAAAAGAAGAGTTGTGTATAGCATAGCTGCGGCATGATATGTAGAATGTATTGGCAATAACGAAGTTAAGCTTTCTTTAGAGGGTTACAAAACTCGGTCACTCAAACGGGCGCTCAATGTGAATAGGTTGCGGTAGTTAGGACATGTTTTGCACACGCCCGCAAGTCAACGTCTTCAGAACAGGTTTATCTCTGAGGTAGTAAACTTCCGGTAGATTGGTTCGAGTGGTCAGTTTCCGAAGTGAAAAAATGATGAGGAAATTTCAACTAAGAGATTGTTGCGTGCAGGATGATTCAGATTACCCGGCGGAAGTGCATTGGATTTCACAGCCCAAATATTTTAGACTTAATATGATGCTTGTAAAGTTTGGAATCGCAATAGTTCTTCTGAAACATCTCCATTTCTAGACATTTTCAGTGAGCCAGCCTGACCTTCAAAGTCAGCAAGGTCATGTATTCATACTGACTTTGTTCTGTTTACGAGGCCTATAAATAGCTGTTTCATGTACGAATTATGCGGCTAGATGCATTTCCATTGGACTTGGTATTTTTGATTGCTATTAAACGAACGCAGCTAGCATCTCTTAGATTGTGGTCTAGGAATGCTCCCTTGCTTGTCGGATTGCATTTCTGCTCCAAACTTTTGATTCACAAGGGACCAGTCGAACATCTAGAACAAATTACTGTTTCTTGTCTTGGGAATTTTGCACAGAAAACATCAACCACATATAACGTTTGTATAAAGAAAGATGTTAGTCGGAAAACTTACGTGAACGAAGTTCCACCTATTTCAACAAAACGGCTAGTAGCGGACCCAGAGAAGACCTTTTGGACATGCTGTCTTTCTATCCTATTTCCACCCGAAAGCTAAACTCACATTTTAAAATAATTGACAAAACAACGTTCGTCCACTGTAGAATTATGATTTTTTTTCTAGCTGACAGAGTCTAAAACTTTTCCGAATATCCTGTGATATAATACCGTGAGTATGAAATCCCGAAAGCGAGTTACTTCAACAACATTTGGCCTCTCATTATAATTAGTGAGAATGTTCAACCGATTTCTCCCATGAACACCTAAAGTTTTGTTTCAATCAAATCTTTTTAGGGAAATGCATTTCATTGATCGAAAAAGGGAATCAAAGTTATTGAATTTTTTATCGATGTTTAACGTTTTATTTCGTGTAACTGGCAAAGTGTCTGTAGTAGTAACTGTTTGCTTGGCTTTGGCAACAAAAAGTTAGCTTTCGTCACAATTTAGTTCAATTGTTCACCTATGTAACAGTTAATCCAATGATTGTTGTCCTTATGAAGCCTTTGCAAGTGAGACTTGCTTTGGGAGCCACAAAGGTCGAATTGCATTTTCTACTTTTATCTCACATTCAACTACAGTGCGGAGAGGAAGGAATGCAGGTTCGACATTCCAATGGTGATTGATCAATTGAACATTTGATAATTCCACTGGTCTCAGTTAAGTAAAACTGATAGTGACGGTAAGTATTAAACCTACCTGAAAAAGATGTATTCGTAGTAAAATTTATTATTATATTTTGATGAGCGTGAGTGACAAAATATTACATCGTTTCACCAAATCCATGATCAATTGTACATAGGGTTATGCAGAATATACCTGCGCTTATTTTGCTAGTTGGCGTCATCTTGTTTGCAGTTAGCTGCATTGGGTTGGAGTTCATTCGCGTCGGTGTTGCGACTTCTGGATCTGGCAATATCCGCGAAATCATAGAATTTCATATTGTTCTGTAGATCTAGTGAGCGACGTATGATTGTGTAGTTCGGATTCCTGTTTTGCAATATTGTCAGAAGAGTACATAAAACAAAGCAAATTAGTTTTCACAGCGACAAACGCTTTGACCCAGAAGATTAAACGATGTTTCCGTCAGAGACAATTATTTTCCTGTCTTACAAGTCAGAAATGTCTTGGAGAAAACTATCTGTGGAGTGAAAACTGACTGGACCAATCGCACAACTGGGTTATTCTAAACGTTTACACTTGGGACCGAATTAAGGTAATAAAATTGAAATCTGGGCAGGAATCGGTGGATGCATGGGGTGGATAAGATTTGGGACTCAGAAGCAGAACACTGGTGTTGTACCAATCTGCATTTCGTTGGCAGTTCACCACTAGTTTGTAAGGAAGTATCCAAACCAGTTCCACTAAGCTTTAGTTTAACCGGGCAGCCGAATAATTTCTGCAAATTACGGCATGTGGGTAACAGTAACGGGAAGCTGTTTTCCGCTTTTGGTCAAAAGTAGCCATCCAAAGAACGCGAATCCTACAACCTTTAAATCTTTGGTAGCGCCTCGAATTTTTACAATTAAGAAATTGCATTGTTGCACTGCCCCACACTATTTTCCTGGTTGCATTCATTTGGCCCATAAGAGGTGGATTAACCATTCTGAAGTGGTGGAAATTTAACATCACTTCAGCCGCCATAGTGCTCACGCGCTGATGTCACCTTGGTTAGTGGTGATAATTTTTTTTCTAAACATCATGCTCAGCCCTCACAAAACTTAAAAAATTCCCAATGTAGGCTGCGAAGCACACCCGTATTCAAACTCGTTGAATATATGCACATATATTTTAAGTACTATCTGGATGGGTGAACAAAATTTCATCGGAAGCACACGACCGGTTTCAGGGTTATTACCATTCATCGGGCATGTGTATTGAGTAATCTCTTGTCTATTTATATATATTGTTATGTGCACGCCGGGTAGTGATTTTCGGTGGAGTTCATGCGCCTCGCAGTCTGAAATGAACAAAGCAAAATAACTAACGTGTGCCGAAGTCCATTAAGTTAGCCAGCACACCCAATCAGATCCAATAAGCTGGCATGCAAGCTGCGAGCAGCTTTGCTCAACAAAACAACTTTGTCCACTGTGTCCCACGCTTTAAAACGATTCATTGGAACCATACTTATATATGTCAACAAACAGGGCAGGCCAGTTCAGAAGTCAAAATCAAGTTCCATTCACCTTTCCAACCATTGAAATCTTGAAAATGTGCTTCTTTGTTCAGCTCGAGACATCCCATTGCGCCAAAAGTATGTGGGTCTCACAGGCCTGAACAACAAAAACAAGCCTCCCGGTTTCGCATTTTAAGTCTTGCCTGCTAGATTGCCAAAATACAACATGCAATGAAGCAACGTTTGTCAAAATTAGCAGTTATCCATTCGCTACATTGCATGGCAGTAATTTCCTTGGGTAAGCGCATTTAGGTACATTTTGTTAACATCAGATTATCTGGCCTTATGTTTCTATGAGATAAAATTTTTATGTACCCCAGGAGTACCATTCATCCTTCTCACAGAGGAATGAACATACCTTCGAACAATGAAACAAGGTAAAAAAAATTGTCACGTATGGCGACAAATTGCTTCAATTCAGGTATTTACTAAATCCCGACCTGAATATTATGGCTCTGTGAGCAATCAAATCATGGGGAACGAACGAAGTGAACAAACAGTTGAAAGTGTGAACGTGAAGATTTGACGCGGGGCAGTGCCGAAAATGGTATAGAGCCTTTTGGAGGTGCGCTGGGTGGGATAGCTCGTATCGGTCGGTTTCTTTATGGTATGCGCATGATGGGTTTAACCACGTTGGGATTTTATGCAGCAAATAGGATGCCGGAACCAGCCACCACATGATGATTATAAATCAGATGAGTAACATTGGCCTCGTTGACAGTGGAGTAGGCGGTGTCGCAGTAGGGGCAAATCGTTGATTTGATAGGACAGATGAAAATCCATGATATGATAGGACTAGTTGTTTTTGGAAGAGGCCTGGAAAGAAAACCACTAGAGGAATGAATGTCTGGATTTCCAACAGAAGTCAGCAATCTGTTGAGAACAAACAGGATTTACTCAAAGCAAAAACGTTTCACGCAAACACCTCGAATGGCAAAAAACTGGGAATTTGGAGTATATGTTGACAATCATAAAGAACGACGGACTTCCAACGCATCTAGTTTCGTCGTGTCTGTGATGTAGGCGAGAAACGATTACGCATGTTCGTTTATGCAGTTGCGTGGATGGAACAAGATTGAACTCTGTCACTTTGCCGAGACCAAATGGACATTAGCAAAATATTGTTAGAATCATTTTTGTGCTTAGCGCTGAATAATACCTGACTGTAGAGACCGATGGAACTACTGATTTCGCGCAACACACCATAGTCCCGTTAATATGCCCCACTAGACTCCTTTGGCCCAGGGCACACATCTAACCGTTTTGTTATCCTTATCGAATGGTCATTGGAGATCCTAGGCACAATGAACTTCGCTTAGATTTGAGACGATGAGTCATCTTATAGTGACGCAGAACTACGTCTGTAAGACAGAAATGACTGGCAAATCTCTTTAACGTCTGGATAGTGACTCACGGGCCAGCAGTGTGATCTAGTGGGACTCAAAGAAAGATAGAAATGAATTTTTCCTCGGTTAATGGCAAGTAAGAGAGGTCTGAGTTTCAGTGACAGAGTCGAGACGAAGATCAACGAAGGGATAATGAGCGCTAGTGTGAGTAATTAGGCAAAGATATTTCGCAACAGCCTTTGATAAATCGCTAGGACGGTTCATGGTCGTTCGTACATGAGTAGGCAGAACAAAATTAAACTAGAATCGAGGCAATAAATGGAAACCGTCGCAGATGACTAACCTGATACCGTCGAAGTCTGCCGCGCGCATTGATCACAATGGCCTTACGACATAGAAAACACGTTGGTGAAGATAAAAAAATTAAGGGAACAGGAGCATCGGTTTATCTTCATCCAAATTATTCACTTTCGCAATAAAATTTTGCGCATGCGATGAAACGAAATTGAAACTTGCGAGCACAGATGAGGGCGTCCTAAATCTGTCTGGTTCATTTGATTCATGTGTGAATAGGCGTTAAATTCAGTGACTTACGTAACCACTAGGCTGTTCACGCTTTGTTTGCTATTTCAAGACCAAACTTTGCTGACTTTCAAACCACATTAGTAGGTTACTTGTGACAATGAGCGAATGATTAGAAGTTGTATTCCACCAGGATTATTTGGTGAAAGCGCGACAAAAGAAGTCCTAAGATAACAAATGCATTGATGACAGAAATAAAAATTGGACTTCATCGCAGAATGCTCCAATTAGAGGGCTTTAAGACAGATCTATTATGTTTTCAGTTTTGGATTAAAGCGTTAAATGGCCTATTACAAAATGGGTAATGGTACAAGCAGGCCGCACCGCACTGACTTCTTCCTTGTCTATAAGCAAGTAGTCACCCTTAGCAAGTTTATCTTACCAGATACTGAATCTCGATCGTTCAGCCGTCCTTTTGCTGGGGATTTTTTTAATCTTTGAAGATACTTCCACGTAATGCTTTCCAATCCACCTGCAACATTTCCATTTTTCAAAAAACACCGTTAATAAGTTAACACTTATGTGGACGTCCACTTACTTGAAAATGTCTTTTGGCCTTGCGGCGTCCATCATACTGTGTTGCTGTTTATCAGCGATATAAAAGTAACAACATTATCCGGACAAAACCAAACTTCCAGTCTATCTGCCATGAGAAATCTAAGACTGGAAGACAGGAACAACTAGATTGTATGTCAAAGATCTCCAGCTGCCCCAGTTTTGCAGAATAAATTGACCTCTGTACTTCGGATGGATTTTGGTGGAGTAAATTTTCTGCTCTAACGTGAACTCTTGTACATGTCAAAATTACCATAACCTGTACGATCACTTTTGTTAATGAATGGAAACATTATATTCCAAACTAATCATGAACCTGTCAAACATGTCAATAGCAAATTACCGGAGTAAAATACGAAACTAAAGGCTTTTTCGAGAAAACAGAATGTTTATATGAAATAATTTACCATGTGATATCATCGCCCAACTGACGATAAAGAAACCTTGGAAGCACTGTACAGCTGTTTCATCCTTGTTAGGAATCATCAGCAGTGCATATCCACCGCGTCCGAACTGCGACGCGAAACCGAACAAGGACGAACGATTCTGAGTCGAACGCCTTAGCCATTACGCTACCGGGCAGGCTCTGAACGGTTCGTTGAACTTCAGCACATGATGTTGCACCTATCCGTCACTGATACTAAAATGCATCAAGTAATCAAGCTCTGTAGGTCATATCCAAAGCCTTCGTCGTACTTAGGCTACCTGCAGAGAAGTCATCTATCAGTAGGGGTCGATCGCTGTGAGCTAGCGGACAGTAACCGTGCAAATCAGTGACGGATATGTGCAACATCATGTGATGAAATTCAACAAACCGTTCACAGCCTGCCCGGTAGCGTAATGGCTAAGGCGTTCGACTCACAATCGTTCGTCCTTGTTCGGTTTCGCGTTGCAGTTCGGACGCGGTGGATATGCACTGCTGATGATTCCTAACAAGGATGAAACAGCTGTACAGTGCTTCCATGCTTTCTTTATCGTCAGTTGGGCGATCATATCACATTGTGAATTATTTCATGAAAACATTCAATCTCCTACTACTAAAATGTATCAAAACAGAATGTTTTAGTGGTGGTACACAGTTCACTCAGTGATTAAAAGCGGGAGAAAACTACTTACTGAACAATGGGCTCTGTCTTCGCAAATGATGGTGGATTTCATTGGACGCTGCATGTGGACGTTAACATCTTCAATGATATTTAGTTAGCAAAATTTACTAATTAAATGGTTTAGATGCATTTGATAAGAGTCAGTTGTTGCTTTTCACCATTTGTCGTGAACTTTATTTTGCCGCAAACAAATAACGGAAACTACTAACCATTAGATGGATTGTTAGCAACTTATTACCTTAATGTTTAGGAATTTGGACCATTAAACGATCAACGACGAACTTGCTAAACTAATCGCATACTCATACTGAGAGCAACAGATCACCTTCGAAAATTTGTCTCCTCATATCTGCCATCTGTCCTTAACTTGAAAGCTCCCAGGCTTTGAGTTCTCAATTGCGTAATTTGCCAAACCATTGAAAATAACATTTCCGATTTTTCAAAGTAATCACTGAAATCTTGTTCCTGATGCAGCGATCTTTGAGAACAATTTGAGCCAAAATATCTCGCAAAATATTTGTGCATGTTCTAACGAAAGCCCAGAAAGATTCTCTTAATATCCGAACTATTTTTGACGATTTGTAATCGCGTACAGACACACTACACTCTGGTTTTGTTCTTATAATAAACAGAGTAGCAATGCATAGCTTTTCACTATTCCGCTGTATTTTCTCAATTCAGTTTTCGTGGCACGTCCTTTTATGCATCTCTAATTATGAGGGGCGTTGCAATTCAACAAGAACGAAGAGGTTCGTTTTCGATTTCTGAAATATTTTATGAGAGACAATGTTCCTTTGGCAAATGCAGTGTTTGAATCAACTCAATGTTCACCAAGGAATTTTCCGGGGGCGGATATCTTTCCTGTCAATCTGCACAGTACTTTGACATTATACGGTGACAACAGTAGTCTTACTTTGAGTAAATCAGGTGAGAATGTTTTTACATCGATTTGTGATAGCAAACGTTGTGACAGCACTGTGAGTATGAATTCGTAGAATAATCAAACAATAATTATTTTAATAAAGGAAGGAGAATCAAAATGGTGATTTCTCCCCATTTTGGAAACCATTCTCACATATCGGGAAAAAACTCTCAACCACTCGTTTCCAATCCGTTCACTATCCGGTTTGTGTTCCCCTCAGACTCCGATTAAAACGGATTTGTTTTTGCAGGTATCCACGTTTTGGAAAGAAAGTCTTCATATTTCTATGGAAGGTTACATTCTTGCCACCAGCACGGATGGAACCGTGAACATATGGAAACGTTGCACTGCAGGAACCATATTCACCGCCATTATGACAGAATAAATTAAGTGTGACATGTCACCGGTGACAATTGCAATTTCAAGTGGATTGTTTCCTTTGCTAAATACGTTTTTCCAATCACTCGTCGGCAGGACGACAAGCAAGGCAATAAAACGTTTACATTGCAGCCTTCAACTTGTGGACATTATTTTCTGTGGCCTCATCAGTCCGCATCAGCGCTTACTTCATGGGTGAAACCACAAATGCACCATGGGTCATTTTTGCTCTTGTTACCAATCCCATGCTATAGCAGCCTGCAGCCAGTCAACTCGAACTGGACTGCGATATTTACCGAATGATGATCGAACATTTTCAAACCCAGTGCCTTTAGGAGTGTTTTGTGACAGCTTATTAAACGGAAGCGTTATTCTCAATTATAAATGTTGTTAAACAAGTTAATTACGGCCATCATTAAATATTGTTTTGAAATATAGTTGTTGCTATCTTTGATTGTTTTGTTTTCGTAAAGGTCTTCTAACTAACGACTTCATCCTGAATGGTGAGAAGAAACATTCGTCTTAAACGCCTAACACACCCATCAGAACTTTAGGCAACTAACTGATTATCCAACCTAAAACGAGTGAATTCCTATTTGCTAGTTTTTTTTTCAGTTTGCTTTCAGTTGCATCCAGTTACTGGTTTTTAATTTCTACTGAAAATAAGCAACCTATCTGTCCATCATAACGCAAAGTAACCGGACAGGCATATGGTAAATTGTGTCTTGTAATGACATTCCACAGTACAAAGCATTTTTTGAACGCTTGTACGGGACAATATTCAGATTTTCATCCTATACAAGAACTTCAATTGCATTCTGCGTCAGCCGAATGGCGGTATTATTTTCCTTTACTCAGTAAGCCAAAGTTAGCTGCAGGCTGTGAAACTTCATCCCGGTTTTCTTACTCAACATATTTGTCAGCGATGATTAAATATTTTGAATCCCCTAGCCTTTTTCCAAATGCTATTAAGTCAATTTCAATGAAAGAAATGCTTATTTACAAGGTCTGCTTTCAACCCACAATGAATCTACTCGTTCTATCCTAGTCCACTTGAATTAGTTGTGAAATTCCAATTGGATATATATTGGTTGTGACTAGAGAGGTTTGCATAAAGACAACTAAAAATGTCCGGTATGTAAGTACACATGCAGCCCGTTTATGTAAGAAACCGCTTTTTGCTGATTAGCCACAAATACTGATGGGTTTGTCATTCATCACTGTAATAGCGAGTCAAATAGAAACTATTTTCATCTGTCTTGTGTAAAGTTCTTGTTATGTCGCGAAAGTGTAACACAAGCTTATTGCCGTTGTTATGTCTATCATCTGCAAAAATGTTGAGTTCGGCTGAACTGAGATGGATGGTTGTCAGATCAAACAACTTTGGATTTGAAACCAAGTTACACCCGATAATTTGCTTATATCAGATAATTATTTTGCACAAAATCCTTAATTTAATATAAATTGCCCCCTACTTTAAATATGACAGTCCCGCTGAGCGCTGATGTTGACCTCAGTATAGCTAACCATGTCATGTTCTAATATGTCCACTCCAGAACCATAATCTAAACAATATTCACAACAAACATAAAACCGGTTACGCATAGGTGGGTGGTATTTTGGTTATTTTTCGAGCATACCAAAAAGGGCCCTAGCTTCGCAACTACAAAATGAACCTATCGAATTGTGGTGTTGCACACTACCCTACTATATTATCGTTATTTTGCATCGTTTTTATGTTGCCTTCAGCCCTTTCATTAATAAAATAGCAGTGCGATTTATTTTCTCGGAAGGGATCAGCTGACAACAGAGGGCTGCCAATTTTGAAAGTTGGCCGGTGGCCAGACCTTCATATCCAGACGTCAGGATTTTGTGCGCTTGACAACCGTCGGTCAGTTTCACGAAAGCTACTGTGTCTTCTGCTATATTGATTTTGTCTCTGAAACCCCATATTCACTTACTATTATGCTGCAGAAATGCAAACACAATAATTTTACTTAATCACCGATATTGGGAAATTCGTTCATCAGCTACCCTCATTATTTGGTAATCAATTTGCATCCAGGAGATTCGAACCACGTATAATGATAACTGGGTTGTGACTTTTCAGGATAATGCAACTGCCTAAAGGAAGTCAAAATCTCTTATCCCAAGATGAATTTCGACAGAAGACACCTACTGCAGAACAGTCTTTAGAGCAAACCTGGAAATAAATAGCAATTTCTGTAAAGTTTGACTTACCTCACCCGGAATGGATTGGAAAATTGCAAGGTGGCCACATACACTAACCTAGCTTAAAATGTGATGTTACAGTTCTTTGGAGACGGAAACACTTTTCCGGTGCTCCATTCCTCCACAACCAGTGCGTCCTATTTTTTGTGGCTGGAGTCAAACGTTGAGTGAAAGTATAGTAATACAATGCCTGCTGGGTTTTAAAAGACGCAGATTTGATTGGTGCATCCAGTGTCGACTAAATCCTAATGTGTTGCTTGCACTGGCTCGTGACGCGCGTTGTAAGGTTTGGGAAGAATAACAGATCACAGATTCGGCTCTACTGCGATTAGTCTTATATTTCTATGGTCAGTGCACTCACTACTTACAAGTAAGGACTGATCAGTAACCAGACAGCAGATTTGTTCACAGTACCAGACCTTTTGAACATAAGCCTAGGTTTTATGCACGAGTTCCTTTACATTAAACATAAATAAAGCTATGTGACGGTTATCGTAGGCCGCCTTTATCGAGGACCTTACGGTTGACCTGTTTTGCAAATATGGAGCTCAGAGGATGAGCATGTCAAAACAGGTCGCGAGACAAGTACTAAGCAGCTTCATAAATATGGGAACAAGCAAGTGGGCTGAACTGTGCTTGGGAGTGCATGACAAGGGATAAAAACGTCGAACTGTTTTTTTTAAATGTGTTTCTTCATCAACACTGTTGTGACTACAATTAGGATGGGTAGGAGAATGTTGTCAGTAAGCAGGTAAAATCCGAAAGCACCTTTCCGAAACTATCGCACAGCACTCCAAGAGAGATAACTTCAGCTGCTTTCAAGCCCTTTAACCTTGCAAAAATCTGCTCTGAACTTGTGCGCATCCTGAAAACACCATCTGTTTAAACAGAAGAGAAGGAGGGATAGTGAATATAAGAATTCATAAATGTAAGTTAAACAGCTATACAAAATAATAAAGGATTTAAATCGCAGAAAACAACTAACTGCAGCACTCAGCTGTATTGCCCATTATCTCAAATCACTGTTCAATGGTATCTGGTGGATCAGAACCTGATAGTTTAGTTGGACTGGATTAAGTTTGAAACCTTTCAACCATTTCATCGACTGGCTACTTGAAACCATCCTCCAACCACCACGTGGATCAAAGAACAGCGTGCAACGAGGTGAGCGCTCTGTGGGCATGCAAAAATGCTGCAGCCATCTTTACGTATTCCGAGTTTGGTGCCTGTTCTAAATGCTAGACTCCAAAACCCAGTGTGTAACGCCTGTTCTTTGAGTTAGTCCCGAAATTCTCCCGACATATCCTACTATTACTATGATGACAATGGTATTCAAACAACAGATGTCCTTGTATATTAGCTTCCAACGGCCATGTTTCGGAGCCGTATGCCAATAATGACCTTGCTGCTACTGCATATACTCGACCTTTGGCAGATGACCGGATGTCATGCCGGAGCAACAGATGCCTAAAATTGATGAATGCTAATCGGGCGGACTGTGTGCGCAAATACATTCTACAGGGAGTGTGATCACCAAGTAAGAGACAGCTAACTATGTGGGTAAATATATCTACCTAAATCGATTGCTGTCTAAATGACCAAAGTTCGCTTTTGACCCAATCCAGTCTTGCAGAAGCATTTTACACTTCAGAGGTGTAAAACGCAAATATCGTTCAAGTGATCGAGAGGAATCTGCAAACTGTTTTGTATTACACTCAGAGGCGTGAATTCGTTCACACATTCCAAGTCAGAAATGTCATCCGTGTGAACAGATATCACTGGCACTATTTTCACTTGAGGATAGGGCTATCTCCGCAACCATCTCTTTGATAAGCATGAAAGGAAAAGTAAAAGAGGGCAATCATGACATATACTACTTCGTGTGTTAAGCTCGGCTGAAAGATCGCGCAAGAACAGACTCGGCAATAGTTGTTCGTACACAGAGTTTACATAAGTGGAACGAATTTCCCTGACACACTACAGTGAACAGTGTCAAAGAATTGCAAGGTTGACTGAATCCAACGGCGCTTTCAAACCAAGAGGGACAGAAATCACTGGTTTACAAAACATATGCGTATATTCTAAAATCTATTGCAGAATGGAAGTTTGGTCAGCGCCATCCCGACCAACACGAAAACTGGCTTGGTTTTACGCGTACATCGTTCACCAGCGTTAGATAATCGTCGAACTACAATGCCAGCGGGCAGTTTTGATGTCATGCTTAGCAAGCTAATTTCTGCACAGTTTCCACATGATGACTGATCATCCTACATGTAAATCTGAACGAACATGGATTCACATCAGTCCTTAGGATTCTCTTCCTTTCGCCAAACTTAACCTAGGAGTGTTGTTATCTCCGGTGTTACTACTTCGCCACAATGCTAGAAAGCAGACGGCGGAATCCACCTGGTCCAGCTGACTTATGTGCTTTAAAACCTATCTCCCTAATCAATGAAGGACTGAAATCCGCCTATTTTGGCTCAGCTACATGTGTTAGTGGAAGGCCCGCTGTAACTGTAGGCCAAGTAGACATTTCCCTAAAATGTCCTCCCCAAAGCTACAGTCGACGCCAGTGAGAGTAAATCAGAGTGCCGTCGAGTTTCTCAATCACTTCGCCTTAGGCCTGGTTTCAGTGGATCACTATTCCTAATCAGTTGGTAAATGGTTCAACTATTTCTAACGGCGAAAGCCGTTTCCACCTCTCTGTTTCCTTACCCACCACGGCCTATTGTCATTTTTTAAAATCCTGGTCAGCTGACGTCTCAGAGATCTATAGGCACCATTGTATGTTGCATCCGAGAGCAGAGAGTGGACCTGCGACTATAAACCAAAGCAGTTAAAGTCGAGGAAATCCACAGTTTCTGAGGTTTACCCTGCAGGAAGTTTTTCTTGGCGACCACTGCCTAGAGGGAGTCTTCTTTGATCGGCAATCAGTGTTTGCTCAGATCTTGGCCATTTCGTTGAGACGAAAGTTCCGACTGAACTTGTAGTCAGCCGTTATCATCAGCTCCGCAGGACGGAAGATTGTCGTACTGCTGTGATCACTGGCTAGGCGCAAACAAAGCCAGCAAGAATAAATGCATAATCTAACTCTAACGGTATGAAGCAGAATGGTGGTCAGTCCCCGGTCGATCCAAATCATCGCTGACGGACAAACATTTCATTAATTTGAGTCCAAAATTTTGACAACAAAAGGAAGGCGCGTTGTGAGCACGTGTCGCATTTTATGACAAAAACTGGTGTTTTTCAGGAACGGTCTGTGGTCAGAAAAACTTGAATCAGGCGCTCTCGATTGCCGGTGCGAATGAAGGAGAGAAATTGGCCTCGGAGCGCCGTTCCGTCTCCGCTAGCTACCTAAGTTGACAGTCAAACTCACCAGCAATGGCCGCACAGTACTTTGAATACGCAATCACCGGCAATCCGGGTAATTCCCGACTGAACTCATCTTTGGCCTCAATATAGCTGCTGTCAGTGGGGCGAAAGCTGGTGTGATTTACAAGCAATGAATCTTCAGGTAAATACTATTAGTAAGCAAATAACCGGATGACTAAATTGTATACAAACTACCGTTGACTGAAATCCAATCTAACAGTGCGCGCTCTGTAAACTTGCTCAGAGCGATCCCAACGCCGGTATGATCTTGTACGAAGACCGACGCAGTATAGAATTCATTGTGTTCGTGTGGTTCGTTGAGGTTTTTTGGACGAATATTGCCAGAAATTCCAGGCGGTAAGCAGGAGGATGATTTGGTTTATCAGTCAAAATCTTTGATTCTAACGAGAACCTGTTACAATCAAGATGCCACTAGTTCGTATTAGGAAAGTTTGTGTTTTAGGATTTCAATAAAGAAATTTATGAAAAAGCACGCATTCTCTAAACGGCTGATTTGTCAAAGCCAGTTCAAAGGCAAACAGCTCTTACCAAGAAATATTTCTTTGATCTGAGCAGCGCTGGATATCGCCGACTGTTGCTGTATCCTACGTGCCTCCTGAGGCCAATTTCAAATCCTCTGAGAGTTAATGACGGCGGCAATGATAGACACTGACAGGGCATCATGAGAGCATATCAAGTTTCAGTAATTAAATTTAATGAAACCCAAGATGAAGCATAAGAACACCTCCGTCTTTGTTTGAAAACAAACAATCTCTTAAATTGTGTTACTGAAAGGCCTTTTTTGGCTAGAACGTTTTTCTCCTTTTTCGCGTCTTGAGGAAACAACTATATCTACAGATCTATCGTTTGCCAGCGTCAAAGTAGCTGTGGCAGCAAAGGAAAATGAAACCAAAATATCTATGAACGTCAACCGCAGAATTGGAATTTTTGGCATCTCTCTTGAAACTTCTTTCACACAAGTCGATAAGTGGATCATGCACACCAGTGAGGGTACATCATGGTTGCCTGACAGTCTCAACCAACTCGGAAGAATGATCTGGCATTAACCGAATTCCTTGGTTATCTCATTTCTGAGGGACACAATGCACAGGGCGATGGATTATTGGCTATTTGGACGTTTAATTTCTTTGGTGAATCCCTTCCACTGGCATGATCCAGTGAGAAGAGCAGTTTAGAACTGAAGCCAGAGTAATTAATAGAATTACCCAAAAAAACAGATAACGTCAACTACACTCATCAGTACGAAAGCCTTACTGAACGATCATGGAACAGTGCCTTACGTGCGACTTTTCTCTTTTCAATTATATAATCACTACTTGTTATTGTCCCGCAGAGTGCACCTTCCTACCGTTTATCAGAAGATTAAGCTGACGTCATCTTTCTGTTGCTCATTTCGGATTGAAATAAGTTAAAATATCCATCAAAGGCTACGAAGACGTGTTCATCGACTATGGGATCGTCATAAGCTAGTGACTATTGTTACCTCAATCGATTTAGGTCAAATGATTTTAGAATTTGCATCAGAACACCAACAATGCACGAATCCTTGAAGTTAGTTCAAATAGTTTGCTGTGGGCTGATTCATTTGGGTTTTACAAATGGCCTGCGCTGTCAAAACACTAAGTTCTTCTTCCTCTGAACGGTGATACACATTTCACCCGTTTCACTGAGTTCACGATTTCTTTTCACATTAGATATTATACAGACTAGCTCGTCTGTCAGAAACTGTGGTGGTTTGGATTGATGAGTTTATGTTTCAACTTTCAGGTTACTATCATACTGACTGCGTCCAGCAATTTCTAATTCGGTGAAGTGAATGGGTAGTTACTGTCATTGGAATTTACTTAATTAGGATAATTATCAGTTGAACCTATTAGATTGCATTAGTAACGATTAAATTATCGAGCATAAGGGTTTAACACCTTTGGTGTAGGATAGCTGTGACGGGATTTCATGGTCACCTTCAGTTCACAAGTTAGAAGTAGGACAGTGATGAAAAATTCTTACATGACTTCGGACAACTTGTACACATAAAAATATTAACCAAAATTTCAGTACACATCAAGTGACATCAGAATAATGACGAAGGGCAAAAAGCGTGAGCGGCAAAGAGAATTGGAAAGAACACAGTGTGCATAGTTCACCTCATGTGATAACTCCTCTATCCTCCGCACTCATTTCATCGGTTATGCATCGGGATCATTTAGTCCCTTGTAGGATTTACATTGCCCGGCTACCCAAAATTAAAATGCATGATTAACTTGAGGTGTTTTGCCCGATTTCCTTAACAAATGGTCTAACGCACAAAGCACCAGAACGATCTGAGAATCGTGTAATACAATAAGGATCGGCGGCTGCGGGCGCAGTTTGTATACCCTTCTGGTGGAGCAATCATTTTAGGTATCCACCGTACCCCTGCGTCATAGGCAAGGAAGAGTGTACAGTCACACACACTTCGTACGACATCCGTGGTTGTTTTAGGATCAGTGTCAAGTTACCTACTTAGACCGACTACCAAAACAAGTCAGCTCGCTGGAGATTCACGGCCTGGCACGTTTGTGGGGATACTGCTACAAAAAAACAATGTGTATGACATCTTCAGCAGAGGCTGTTTGAAGCACAGGTGAGCTGGTAGCATTTGTTGATGTGCTCAGGACAAGTAGCCGACTCGAACACGGAGATATCCAATCAAAACTGCGCTGCGGCTTTTGAAGGCTGGATATCAATCAGTGCTAATGGCTATTAAATGACAATGATAAATCAAGAGCGAATTCCCCCTACGAGAAGTGCCGCATAATACTAAAATATCCCTTCAGGTACCCACCAATGAGCAGAAGTTAGGAAAACATCTTACCGTAAGAAAAAAAACGCGACGGAAATTTATTTACTCAAGTCAAACTGGATGTCATTTTCGTTGTGCATGATAAACGAATGAATGTACTGATCTAGTAATCATCATCGTTCAGCGTTAAACAGCAAGGCAAGCCTCATTGGCCGCTGTCTTTCCCCAGAGTTACACGTTTATATAAAATGAGTGAATATCCAAGGGGAACAGGGAGTGGACCTACACAGGAGGGGAAAGATAAGGTGCTAATGCAGCCAACACACGGAACACAGTCTAAATGTACAAACGCACGTGTTTTCAGTCATTCTGATTTGATAGAAAACGACAGCACGATCGCCACTGTTCACGGTTCACTGCCATATCCTTCAGTGTCTCCAGCCAGCAAGTCGACGAGTCTTTCGGACCCCAACCACGAAGACGTGAGACACCTACTCTA